>APFE030304139.1:30103-76286 GCA_000404065.3 Pinus taeda
TTTCACGCTTGTGTTTGTGTTGTTCTCTTTGTGTGCAGGTGTCCATTCACGTGGATAGTGGAGGATCGTGACCGGCCAAGGCAAAGAAACGTGGGCGACATCTGTTCTACAGACTAAAGCGTTGGATCTCAAGTAGGTCTTCATCACCTACCCTTTATTTGCAATTAGGAACTTGCGTGATAGCATTGTTTGATTGTTGCTAGACCCCTTCTCGGCTAGTAGGGATCGCCTCTATCCGTAGAGGGGATTTACCTCTCCAATAATTTGGCGACTCCACTGGGGAGTTTAGCTTGTTGTTTGATTTGCAAACTTAGATGGAGTCTGAAACACGGCCAGATAGCCTTCGAAACACTATTGCTTTGCAGTAGTGAAGTAGATCAAAGTCGCTTCAGTCGATCTCCGGTTTGGCTTGCAAACTGAACAATTTGGAGTTTGTCTTGCCTCTTTGGTTTTCTTTTGTTTCCTTGCTTAGATAAGCTTTTGGAATTGAATTTCTTGCTGCCCCTTGCTTCCTGACTTGCTTAGAGATTGTGACCCAAGCCCTGGACTGCGTATTTTTCTTTTGAAATTGGCAAACTTTGTTAGCGCGGTTTTGCCTTCACAGTCGCGCTAGTGGCCCTTGTTGCTAACTGACAACCCGCACCAATCCCTGTTTAGCGTGAGTTGCATTCTGACAGTCGCGCCAGGCCTTTTAGTTTTTTTAGTCCAATTGTTTTCCTGCTGTCTGAGCTTCGATTTGCATTTTGCCACCTCTTTTTCAGTTGCTGGAGTGTGTTCAAGCCCTGTTTGACTGGTTTTCAACCTTTGTCCTTCGGGTGTTTGCCTCTTTCCATCGATTTCACACTTCAACCCTAGGGCATCTAGCGGCCGTGTGTGTCGAGCCTCCCGTGGGAGTTTTGGGTTCTTTGATCGTCCAGTTAACCTTGTGATTGCTTTTCGCACTTTTTTCAGTGATTGTTGAAATGTTTTGATTGATTTCCGAGTGACTTTCTCTCGCTTGCTTGGATTTCGTTCTAGCCTTGTTTGAGCTTAGATCACATAGCTCGTACAAAGCCCTTGTTTTCCTTTCGATTTGGAGAACTGTTTTAGTGTCTTTGGATTTCAATGTGTCTTCATTGAGTGAATTTGCTTCTTTGCTCAGTGTTGTTATCTTTCAAAATTCATTCTAGTGCATTGTGCTTATAGAAAGGAAAATCAAATAATCTCTTTTGCATTTAATAGTGAATAGAATAGAACTTTTCGTTATTTGCATTATTGAAAGAAAAAGTTTTGTTTATTTTCCATTAGCTGCATTTGGGTGCTTGATTGATTGTGTTCATTTTGTTTGATTGAAATTCTTAACCTTCTCATAGTTAGTATTCATCGAACGAAATGGCTTTCTTTGGCATATAGCTTGCATCTAGGAAATTGTGAAAGATCACATACGGTAGGACCTAAAATTGAAACTTAACTAAAGATCAACCATAAAATAAACCAAATCAACTTAAAAATGCATTGGAACATAACGCAAAAATTCTAGAGGTCTAGGCTAGAGACGTGCTCCGGTGTCGTTAAACCTAGTCACCTTTGTTCTCACATTAAGGTTGGGTGATTCCTCCTGGTGTGGTTCAATTGTGGTCTAGTACGGACTTGGGCTCCCATGTACCGTCGCGTATATATGGGGAGACTCCACTAGGTTTGCATCCTTGATCCATAGGAAGCCATGTCTACCACCTTATAAGCTGTAACGCACCGAACACAGCATTCGGGAAGATTGACTGCAGTACGGAAAGTCCTTGGTTTTCATACGATTGCCAAGGTGTATAAGCAGTTTTACGGATTGTCTGGTAAACCCCCTGCCTAGTTTCTCCAGAGCAGTCACTTTTTGGTCCTTTTCGGACTCCTTAAAAGAAAAGGCTCACTTGAGCAGTTTGTCACTTCGGGCTCACAAAACATTCGAAGGCGACTAGAGTCACCATTTTGTCCTTTTCTCGTCTCTTAAAACATGAAAAGGTAATGTTTAGTTCCTTTGTCTTAAAATTTATTCGGCCGCATTCACATTTACCCGGTTAGGTCTTGTTTGCGTTAGCTTGAGTAGGTTTCTTTTTCGTTCTTGATGGCAACTTTTTCGGGGTTCACCAACCCAAGTTCCCCCCCTGACAGGAATCTTGGTCATTTCCCTCCTCTCGGGAATGTTGGTGCTCCTTACATGGCAACGTTGTCCCTCCCAGGGTTAACTGTTGGGTTGCCTGTTTGGTTGTTCTCAACCTCTCTGGTCCCCGCCGTCTCACCTACTGGTCAATCAGTCCCTCCACCTGAACAACCTCATGTTGACTGTAAGGTGGACCTCTCCCCTTCTACGCCCACTTCTACATCCTCATCTTCTACTTCGCCTGGTGAAAGTCTCGATTCGAGTAACCAGGTGGCTAAGAAGAAGAAGAAGAAGACAAAGAAGAAGAAGGCTCTCAAAGGAGAGGCTAAAAGCGCAACTACCCCCTTCAGTACACCTAAAGTTGGGCCACCTTCTGCTCCTCCGCGGAAGGTCAAGTTTCCTTGTATATTGTGCAAGGATGACCACCTTCTTCGCGATTGTCCTGGCATTCCCAGGGTCTTAGAAGTATGGTCCCGCGATCCGGCCCGCCCCTCATCACCCTTTGAATCTAACGGTAATGCTACCCTATCAGTTGGGAATAGTAAAGGAAAAGGGAAGATTCGAATCCCTTGCAGACTTTGTGAAGGAAATCATCCCCTTCACCTTTGTCTGCTCATGGATAAAGCCTCCAACGTCTTGGAAAGTCTCGCGGCTCCCTCAACCCAACTCCTCGTTGGATATCAACGTCTTTCTGTAGCTGCAGATCATCCCCCTGCTGACAACGAGCTTGGTTCAAATTCCTCTCTTGTCCAACCTCCTCTTCCTGAACCTGGCTCTGCCCAGCCTGTTCCAGACCAACTATTGGTCGGAAAGAGTGTCGACTCGAGTTCCCCACCCAATCACTCTGTTTTGGAAGGGCGTCATTCCCATGTTCTTCTCGTCTCCTCAGATTCCCCTGAGTCCGGAAATGACTCTCCTATCCCAGCTGCTCCCGAAAGTCCCTCTTCGGTTCCCATCGAGCATGGGGGCGATCATACGATTCCACCACCAAGTAGTTTGGCCATCTCCTTTGATTGGAGTCACCTGACCGTTTTCTGCCTTCCATCCCATGTACCTTTCCATATTACGATACTTGCCTGTGATAAGGCAGTACCTGGCACTGTTCTGGATGAAGGTGCATCGGTCAGTCTTATGCCGTACACTACTTGGCAAGCTTTAGGTTTCCCGCAGCTTGGGCCGGTCACGCAGAATCAGTTGGCTTTCGACGAAGGAGCCTGTCCATCTCTAGGAGTCCTCCTGAAGTTCCCTATTACTTTGGGAGGTAAATCCGTCTATATCGACGTGTTGGTTACCCAAGGTGTTTTAGATTTCAGTCTTCTCCTTGGTCGCGACTATGTTTACGCTATGGGCGCCCTTGTCTCTTTGCTTTTCCGTGTGGTTTGCTTTCCACATGATGGAAGAATGGTGACTATCGATCAATTGTCATTCGTTAGTCCCCCGATGCCTCCTGCGTAGTTGTCATCCCCTCCTAGTTTTTATCCACCAGTTGTATCTGCACCCCTGCAAATCAACTACGTGGCCACCTATCCCATACCTGTATCTAGCGATGACGCCGTCGTGCGTAGTGTCCTGGGGGCATTGGGATCTGACTTCTGAGATGTTGACCTCCCACCGGGAGAGCCACTCTTGGAAGCCCCAACTTCCTGTTCATTATGATGAAGTTTGGGCGGAGCATAGTTCACTTTCCTGTGTTAAGCTCCTTAAAAAATGAAATTAGGTGTATTGAGCATAGTTCCTGATCTTGTGTCAAGCTCGTTAAAAAATGAATCAAGGATTGTTGAGCATAGTTCCTGATCTTGTGTCAAGCTCGTTAAAAAATGAATCAAGGATTGCCGAGCATAGTTCCTGATCTTGTGTCAAGCTCGTTAAAAAATGAAACAAGGGTTATGAGGATAGTTCTTTTACTGTGTCAACCTCATTAAAAAATGAAACAACTCCCTTTCCCAATCAAGTTTTTGATTAAGATCTCGTAAAATACAAGTCGAGTCTTTCCAAGATCTCGAAAGTGAACCTTCATTCCATCCACTTTGTTGAATGCAATGAAGCTTGGGGGGCATGTACCTCATTTTGCTTCGTTATGCTGGGGGCATGCGAACTTATAACAAGCATAGTTTTTTGTTTCAAGCTTGTGTAAACATGAAACCGAATCCAAGCAGAGTTCTCCATGGTTCAAGATTGTGTAAAAATGAACCCATACCCGAGTCACCTTTAAGCTCTTTTCTAACTCATAAAACATGAAAATATTGCCGAGTATTTTTTCCCTTTTTGACTCGCTAAAGAGAATAAAAATGGAGGTCTTCTTTCAGCTCTTTTCTGACCGTTTAAAGATGAAAAGATTGTCGAGTTATTCCTCTTGACTCATTAAACATAAATAAGAGGCGGTCGTCTTTAAACTCTTTTCCGACCATATAAAGACGAAAATATCGTCAAACCTTTGTCGTTTCAGGTTTGTTAATGGTCATGAAATGACATGGTTTCAATCACTTTTTTAATTTTTCGGGTCGAAATCACTACTTATGAAAAGTACTCCTCGGTCGTAATGATCGGGCAGTTCTTTCGAGCATTGTTTTATACATTTTCGGGCTGGAGAGACACAACTTTACGAAAAAGGACACCCCTGGAGTTTCCTTTTCGCTGTCTTTTCAAACTCTCTAAACATGAAAAGGTGTTGAGTTCTTCCTTTGTCAGACTCGTTAAAACTTAATGACATCGGATTCTGTCGGAATGAAACCTCCCAAGCATATGCTATCCCCGTCAAGCTTGTCATCCAAAAATAACTAGGGTACTCACCAGAAATGGTGGGGGAATAAAGGAACCATAATCATCGTCATGCTGGCAGTATGTCACTCTTGAACATGGCACTTGTTTGCATTCGTGTCTGGGTGGGGACATCTCATCTTGTTTTACACTTGCCTCCGTGGGTTTGGGTTATCATGTTTGACCACTCATCTGCTCATCGTCCTGTCACCATGACCCCTGATCATTTGATGTCAAATACTGCCAAGTCCACTGTCGTGCCGCCGATATGTTCAAGAGAAGTTGAGCTCTGCAGAATATTCAACCTCACTCTGATACCTCATACAAAACATTTTTTCCTTCTCTGTCTCGTGTCGATGATGTGGGAAGCATTATGGCTCACCTTCGATCAAGGTCACTTCCTGTCAACTTCAACTCATTATCCAGGAAGATTGACTCAACAACTCCTTTCAGGTACCTTGGAGCCTGCATGCCTCAATGGTAGGTTCTTCGTGTTCGACGTGAGGTTGTCATCATTGGCCACTGATCGGATGATTCTACGGGTGTTCGACTCCAGCTCCCTGATTCGCATGACGTGGATTGTACCTATAGTACCTTGAGGACCATTGTCATTATTGGTGGTACCTCTCGCGTCTATTAATAGTTTTCATCATTGACTGGTAATCAGACGATGTTCCTGCATGTTCGACTTCGACTCCCATATGCGCATGCTTGAACTTTTACTTTGTTAGGGACGAGATGGAGGGCAAGACCCTAGATTTTGTCTGTTGAGATCCAGGTTGCATTTTGTGGATTATTATCATCACTACATAACTCATTCACTGGATGGCTACGACCATGCCTGATTCTATTCATCGATCCTCACTGGATGTCTGTGTCCATACCTTGGATCCATATTTTTATGTACTCTGCGATGGATGGCTGCGCCCATACCATGTACATCATGTACTTGAGATATCAGTTGTACTTCGTGCAGGTTCTCCAGCGGCCGTGTTTCCAGTCGACCATGTTCTTGTAAACCATTTCACCCCTCTCTCTCTCGGGCTTCATGCTTTAGGGGGCATCTGCTACACAATATTTTGTCACCGTTCCTGTTACTCCTTCTCCTGCACATTGGAGGACCTATTCCAGGACTTGTGAGAAGTGACATAACCTGAAAACATCTACATTGTATCCCCTTAAGTATGTACTTCATATGCCCTGAAGACACCTTCTGCAAAATACCCATGAAAGTAGCCCTTTTTCCATTGGCGCTGTTCCATAGTGTATCGCTTGCGCCAATGGGGGAAATCCTTCGAAGAGGGCATGCCAGCTGGCGCTCTGTGTCAGAGTCGCACTAGCACCAACCCAGTTGGGTAAAGTTTTTAACAAACAAACTTCCAAAGGTTCCTTCTAACCTATCCATGAACTAATTCCAGTTTGAGTTAGTTCAGTTGGGCTTCGTATCTCCCAAGGAGGGAAGTAGTTCTCCACCTCTCATGGAAGCTTCCTAATGATAAGGACAATCCCATCCCCGTTAAGCTTGGCATCCAAAAATAACCGGGGTACACACCAGAAATGGTGGGGGAATAAAGGAACCGTAATCATCGTCGTGTCGGCAGTATGTCGCTCTTGAACATGGCACTTGTCTGCATTCGTGCCTAGGTGGGGACATCTCATCTTGTTTTACAGTTGCCTCTGTGGGTTTGGGTTATCTTGTTTGACCACTCATCTGCTAATCATCCTGTCACCATGACCCCTGATCATTTGATGTCAAATATTGCCAAGTCCGCTGTCGTGCCACCGATATGTTCAAGAGAAGTTGACCTCTGCAGAATATTCAACCTCCCTCTAATACCTCACACAAAACATTTTGTCCTTCTTTGTCTCGTGTCGATGATGTGGGAAGCATTATGGCCCACCTTCGATCAAGGTCACTTCCTGTCAACTTCAGCTCATTATCTAGGAAGATTGACTCAGCGACTCCTTTTAGGTACCTTGGAGCCTGCATGCCCCAATGGCAAGTTCTTTGTGTTTGACGTGAGATTTTCATCACTGGCCTCCGATTAGATGATTCTACGGGTGTTCGACACCGGCTCCCTGATTCGCATGCCGTGGATTGTACCTATAGTACCTTGAGGACCATTGTCATTATTGGTGGTACCTCTCGCGTCTATTAACAGTTTTCATCATTGACTGGTAATCGGATGATGTTCTTGCATGTTCGACTTCGACTCCCATATTCGCATGCTTGAACTTGTACTTTGTTTGGGACGAGATGGAGTGTAAGACCCTGGATTTTGTCTATTGAGATCCAGGTTGCATTTTGTGCATTATTATCATCACTACATAACTCATTCACTGGATGGCTGTGACCATGCCTGAGTCTATTCATCGATCCTTACTCGATGGTTGCGTCCATACCTTGGATCTAGATTTTTATGTACTCTGCGATGGATGGCTGTGCCCAACCACATACATCATGTACTTGAGATATCAGTTGTACTTCGTGCAGGTTCTCCAGCGGTCGTGTTTTCAGTCGACCATGTTCTTGTAATGCATTTCACCCCTCTCTCTCTTGGGCTTCATGCTTTAGGGGGCATCTGTTACACAGTATTTTGTCACCGTCACTGTTACCCCTTCGCCCGCACATTGGAGGACCTATTCCGGGACCTGTGAGAAGTGACATAACCTGAAAACACCTGCATTGTATCCCCTTGAGTATGTACTTCATATGCCCTGAAGACACCTTCTGCAAAATACCCATGAAAGTAGCCCTTTTTCCATTGGCGTTGTTCCAGAGTGTATCACTCGCGCCAATGGGGGAAATCCTTCAAAGAAGGGGCGCCACTTGGCGCTCTGTGTCAGAGTCACACTTGTGCCAACCCAGTTGGGTAAATTTTTTAACAAACAAACTTCTGAAGGTTCCTTCTAACCTATCCATGAACTGATTCTAGTTTGAGTTAGTTCAGTTGGGCTTCATATCTTCCAAGGAGGGAAGTAGTTCTCCACCTCTCATGGAAGCTTCCTATCGATAAAGAAAATCCCATGAATTTGGTGGGTCGTCTTATCTACTCCTCCTACCTCTATATAAGCTTGTTTTTTTCCCTTTGACAAGCTAATTAGTAATTCTACTCTTCAAGCTCCCAAGTCTAAGTCCCAAAGTCTGATAATTACTAAGCTCATGTTACAAGAGGCCTTGTTCATCCCTATCAGGTTATATCTTTAAAGAGGAGATCCATGTCCAAGTGATCAAGGAGAGAGAGGTTTGTTCCCCATCCCCTACAAGCTTTGCAACACATGTTTTGCTGATCACCCAGCCAAAGGAGGATTTGACGTCAGAACTTGGTTGTATTCTCCTTTTCTTATCAATAATAATAGACGACTATCATTATGGTTCCACTCATGTGCCTTTATAATGATGTTTGAGTTGTATCCTTTCTGGTTGATACATAGTTGCATTTCTTGGATTTTATGCTTGTATTTGTCTTGTTCTTTGCATGTATCGTGACGATTGTGACCAGTTGAAGCAAACGAACGGAAGCGATGATTCTTCTATGAATACTAGCGTTGGATTCGAGTTAGGCTCTCATCATTAGCCTTTACTTTGCAATTAGGAACCTGCGTGTTAGCGTTGTTCGATTGTTGCTAGACCCCATTTAGGCTAGTGGGATCGCCTCTGTCAACAGAGGGGATTTACCTATACAACAACAGGCTAAAACTTTTAGCCCTAGGTAAAAGCCTCATCAAAATACAAATCCACCAACTAGGTCCTAAAGACCTAAACAACAGACTCGTATTAACTCAAATCTTAAATAAACAATTCGTAAAAGGTCAAAAGACCCGGACTCACGAACATGCACAATAAAAGGCCTGGACCCACCACTATGCATGCTTTTCCCTGACCATTCATTCTCCTCATCTGATCCAACGACGGAGGATAATATCGCATGAACTAAAAGCATAGAGAATTACTGCATGATAAATGACCTGGACCCACCAACATGCATGATTTTCCTTGACCGTTGATTCG
This sequence comes from Pinus taeda, assembly GCA_000404065.3. NCBI lineage: Eukaryota > Viridiplantae > Streptophyta > Pinopsida > Pinales > Pinaceae > Pinus > Pinus taeda. The sequence goes on from APFE030304139.1 coordinate 39,004, forward strand.
CCTCACCTGATCCAACGACGGAGGATCATATCACATGAGCCAAAAGCATAGATAATTAGCACGCAATGAGGGTAGCGCTCTCTCCACAACCTTTTCCACGTGTTGCATGGTGAGTGGAATCGCTCCCAACTCCAAAAAAACTCTCTCAGCTTTAAGGGCATCCGATAATCCAGAAACCACCTCGAGGGTGGTATTGACACCACAAGAAGTAATGCGAAGGTTATGAGTCTGCTGAGAAAGCTTGGAATCCAGCCCCTCGCACCATCCCATCTCCTCAGGTGCATGAACCAAAGGAATATGAAAATCTTCTTACCATTCTTATTGTTCTCCATCCGTCCATCCGAGAAACATCGTCTACCGAGCAACTTCCCCCTGAAACTTCTGGGATTGCACTTACCTGGGTTGAGGAGGCAGATAGAGACTTGCATCCCAAATGTGACATTACTTCTGAAATAACACTTTGTAATCAATCCAAATCATCTAGACCCCATATCTATGGCTCTATTTCAAAATAACCTTCTGTCCTCATCTGCCTAATCGATACAATGCTCCCTCAATCATTCTGGGGCATCTCTTGCCAACTCAACTTGACCCTACTTTTGGTACAGAGCACCCCTTGATTGGCTAGAATGTCCACCAATTTATTTTCCATCCTTCGCACATGAGTAAAACTCATGGTTCGTAAGGATAGAAGGTGAAATTGAATCCTTTGAAAGACCTGAAGTAGCCTCCAGTGTCTTGAGACTTTTTCCAGCTCTATGCCACAACAGATCCTCTTGACCAAGTTAATGATTAACTCAGAATCAGTGTCAATTATTATATTTTGGAGATTATCCTACTTCAGGATTTCTAAACATTGCTAAAGTACCATTAATTCTGCCATATTGTTTGTAGATCTTCCTAAATGGAAATGAAAAATAAAAAGGATGTAGCCATTTGCATCCCTTAACACCCCTCCAAAACCAGCAATACCCAGGTTGCCTTTTGAGGCCCCATCAATGTTGCATTTAGAAAAACCCTAAGGGGGAGGATGCTAGTAATCTAGCTTATTATCGAGTTTCTTCACCTTCTTGTCCATGCCCTGTGGTATAAACCCCTGCATAGCCAACTGAAGAAGTACCTGCATTTCAGCTTCTGAACATGCATTCTTTGGGAAGTTTGCACTAAAGTACCTACCAACTCCTTAAGTTGTCTTAAGATCTACTCAATAATGCGATGGGAGGAACCTTTTTCCTTTTTGAAGATTTAGTTGTTCCTTTCTTTCCAAACATTCCATATTTTGAAGCTTGGAGTTAAAGCCCACTCTACGCGAAGAAATTCATAATCAAAGAATTTTCATCTCCAGTTATTAAGGGTATTGATAATGCTTCCTTTGTCCCTGTTTGTCTATTGGAAAATTGTGGAAAACGTATCCCACAACCTAGAGGTGAAAATGCAATTATTGATAAGGTAATCCATTTTTTCCTCTTGGGCTTCATAGAGTTGGCATCTGGAAGGTCCTAGAACACCCATCCTCTGAATGTTTTCCCAAGTCAAAATTTTCTTATGTTATACCAGCCACATGAAGAGTTTGATTTTCATCCATCCTTGATGCCTCCATAGGTTCTGCCAAATCCTGTCCAGTTCATTGGAAGATAGCTCTAGGATTATGCACTTTTCCTCCTTAAGATTGAAGGTACCTTCATTATTTTTGCCCCATCTAAGTTGGTCATGCCCCTCAAAAACAAGAATTTTCTTTGGTCCAACATTGTCAAAAGTGCATCAGCTTTTGCTTTCAAGGGGCTATCATCCTTGTATTCTATATTCTTCTAGGTTCTCCAATTTCCTTCACAATTGGTTTGATCCCAAAAATCTTTTACTCTAAGTAACCCTTTGGTATTAGTTTCGAGGAATAAATCATTCACATAGAAACATTGACTATTAAAACAAAGGAACCAGACAGAGCATACAGTCAAAAGACAAATAGATCAAGCATACATAAAATTGATCAATATCCATTACGATATGTTGATACATATAAAAGCTAAATAATTTACTATTGAAATACATAGTAAAAAGTTAGAAAGCACAATAAAAGTAAAAACACAGTAAAGGATATTGATAGGTCATAAAACTAAAAGAGTATCAGTAAAAGTGTATCAGATGATATAGTATTAGCAAAAGTGTATCAGATTGAAAAATCAAAGTGAAGATAGGTGAAAAAATAGAGCAAGAATGGTACATTTTCCAAAAATTTCCTATTTAAGTGCCGATTTATAGGAACTAGTGTGGTCAATCCAAGATGCATTATGAGGAATTGGAGGAGGTTTGCGTTCCTAAAAGGCCAAGCTACAAAAACCCGTCTCACTCTTTACAAAAAGTGAGATAAATGCATATCTTCATAGCGACCCTATTTTTTGGACTATGCAAAGTCTTGTTTTTGATATCTTCTTGTAGAGAATATTGTGAATAACTGGAGCTAAATTTTGGGAAACTAAAAGAGGGTTATCTCAATAAAATACTTATCTACAACAAACTATTTAAATCTTTACATGTATATCTCAGATTGAGATATATAAAGGTATCACTGGACCCTAATTTTGTAGAATTTCAGGGGCAGAATGCACAAAGGAAGGAGGTAGTTGGTGAATTGGAAGCCTCATCATCAATTAAGAGTTGCTATCAAATTCAAATTTCTCTTGTTTGTCACCATTAATACATAAATATAGTGCCAAATAGATTCATTAGTTTTGAGTGTCCTTTATTTAAGTTCTATTAATGTAAAATAGTTTGAGATATTTGTAAAACCAATCTTGATATTTTTTCAAGATATTTTAGTTTAGAATTTGAATAAATGCTTCTTCATTTGAAGTATTTTAGTGTGTATTCTTATACATTTCTATAGACTTATTTATCAAAAAACTCTAAAGACATTGGAGCATTCACTGATCCAGTGAGATGGATTGATGAATAAAGAGCAAATATTTCAAAGGACTCATGTGTTGTGATGTGCAGACAAAGTATTTTCTCCTGTTGTTGTTATCTTTCTTAAAAATGTTCCACAATATTTAATGTTTATATATAATTATATATATAGTATATAATATATAATTATATATATAATATTATGAATGCTATATATTGGAGTATTTTCTCAGAATTTGTTTATTACACTCTATTCTATTTTAACAGTTAGGCATATAAATGTTTTCACCCTGATTCAAACCATTTCACCCCTCTGTCCCAAAGACTTGCACTCTACTTTGCTACTTTTCCCTTTGAACATTCCATTTAGTGAGTTAATCCAATTCTACTACCCTTCTATTGACTCCATAGCCCAGTGGTCCAAATACATCATTCTATCCATCTATTTCAAGGATCCCACCACCCAATCTTGAATACAAATAAAAAACCCTAGAACTTTCATAACTAGTCTAAAATCACATAACTAAAACAAAATTAAATTATAAAGAGAGAACCGTCTCTGAGCATCAGGAAGGCTAGGTCCTGATCTCCAAAAGTGGTTTGTGGTTACCTCGGTGATTTCTTTCTTTAACCTTGAGAAAATATTGAGTGATAATAGGAACTACTCAACAAAACTAGAAGAAATAATGATTTTTTTATCATATAATTGTTCCACATAAGGAAGAAATGACAAATAATTATGAGGTTCCTCCTAGGGAAAATACGGCCAACATTAATCCCTAATTCATTAGTTGGAATATCAATATCAAGGAAGTCATGAGAATGTGGAAAATCAACAACCCTTGACGGAAAGCAGTATTCATCAAGTTCTCCATCCTATAAGAGACTTGAATTGTTGTCAATAGAGGTCTACAATATTTCTTGGTAAGTAATTTCAACCACCATGAGTGGAATTTTCTCACCAAAGAGGTCTTCTTCTTAAGTAAGTAGCACCACCCAAAGGTTCACAAACTAATGGGACACATTAGTGATGGAAGAGATCATGCGCGTGGGATAAACATAAGCATAACTATCATGTGGGGGAAATTGGAATGATACTAATGAGTGACACATTTATAAATATCCATACACTAAAATTGAAATAGTTTGAAGGTGAATTACCAACAAATGACATATACATGAAAGTAGTGGTCTTCACAGTCATTGAAACTAAATTTGATCAATTGGTAATTATGTTTCCTTCATGATGAAAGTGAAGACCATTAAATACAATGACACAAAAGCCTTCATAGCATAAAATCAATTGTTTTGAGGGAGCATATTATAATTTTGTGGGGCATTAGTTACTTCAATATCAACAATGATGGTTTCTCCCCCAATATCAATACATAATGTTGTGAGAACTCTCTTCAACATGAAAATGAGACCATAAAAATCCTAAATTATAGTTTTTTACTACAAAAGTGTTGAGGAACATAAACATTGCTAGCATGATGTATAAATAATGCAAGTGGAGGATCTCTCATCCACAAGTGTGTGGAATATATTATTACCAAGTACTTGAAATTAGATGTAGAAACAAATCTAATGGGATTATTGATACAAAATTATGTCTACATCAAACATAATAATATTATTTTTTGAATGATTGATACCTCCAATTAATGTTCAACAAGGCTTTGTGCTACATGGGGAATCTTTTTAAAACTTCCAAAGAAGACATGACACATACTTCCTAGGAAAAACCCCTCATAATACTACACTTTTTTGTAGCTTGTGAATTGGGATTATGAGTCAACCAGTGGAGGACACCTTTGGAGGGCATATTGCACTTTTCAGAGGCTTATCTATCAAGAGAGGTCCATTGGATGGAGTGGTGATCACATGGTACTTAGAAGAATACCTACTTTAAAGGCTCGCATAGTTTTTCACCCTTATATTCCTCCTCATCACACATGATAACACTCACATGTGATGGAACTCCTTGTTGGATTTTTCTTTCCATGCCTCCAAGTAGAGTAGCAAAGTATTTACCAATAGTTTTTTATTGTTGATGGGAAAGTAATGGATTCGTGAATACAAGTTGTTGATTGGTTAATTTTTTCACAATATAATGATGAATATCATCTATCCTTGGAGACTCATGGGTAAGATGGTATCCTTGACAAGTATTTCAAGAATACTTATTCTCCTACTTCTTTTTAGCGGTTCCCTCATGCATGGAAATTTGGGTGTGAGAGATATAGTGATGCTATAAATGGATGTTAATTGTGATCAAATGGGTATGGAGGTAGATATGTTAACCTAAATGGACCTTGGGTTCCTCCCATAACATATTTCTTATCTATTGGTATTTATTTAAAGGAATTTATTTTGTCATGGTTCCAAATAATGGGAGAAAGGGTAGTGGAAAAATGATTATTTTACCTAGGGGGATTGTCCCCAAATACAAAGGAAAACCTAAAGGCATGACCACCAATAGGACCATATATCAATCTAAGAGTATAAATCCAATAAGAAAAAAGGCCCCCATATGTGGGAAGATCACTATTGATCATCATACTAATAGTGACATTTCCCCCAAATCATAAATCAGCCCTAAATACATTTGACCCTCTAGGAAATGGAATTCCTCCTAATGACATATTTACCGAAGGATTACTACAACAACTGAAAACACTACTACCCATAACATGTCTAAGAATAGGTTGAAGAAAGCTGGACTAATTGTAGGTATAGAAGAGCTAGGTAAAAGCTAGCTAACTCCAAGTTGTGAGATTTAACTTTAGCCCATATTAAATACAAATCTAATAGGGTAAGGGACATTTGAGAGACTAGGTAAGCTAACAATAGTAATATGAATAACCAATGGTATGCCACAAATATAAAATATAAGAGTAGATAAGGATATAGTGGCTTTTATCACATTAATTGACAGTAACAATGAAATCATAGTACAAATCCTTGAGACATTAGGTGAAGAGGATCCTATCCTCCATGTTATTAATGAGCCACTCTCATTAGTCATATGATGAGAAAATAATGAAAATGTACATGAAAATTTATCACCCACCTTGATGAGTATACAGTTAAGAGGATTATACAAATGAGGATTTGGGTTGATTAGTGTAATTTCTTCCACCACTTTGAGGATAAGTTGTTAATCCTTCTCTGGAGCAAATACAATAATCCTAGTGTCGTATGTGTCTAAATCCTCTTGTAAAGGACAAAACCAATGTGTCTATAATGGCAGACCTTCCTCTTCAGTAGGAAGGTTCTAAAGTAATCGAGAATGGTGGAAATTATTTTCAGAGATGATGAATAAATATGTTTATTGATGAAATAATACATGCTAATGGAAAACTGGACATGAAACAAAAGCCACGCCCCTAGAAACCATGGCACATAATTACAAGAAAACCCAATGATATAGGGTCCTTCTAGAGATCAAGTTGGGATGATGAGGGTGTAGGTCCAACTAATGAAAGGAATAAAAATAGTTATGCTAACCTCATTAAGCTAGCCTTTACTAGCATAAGTGAGCTCACAAGTCTAATAAAGCATCATCTGCCAAGATCATGAGTATGGTGATGTATTTTTTATATTAGGAACCATAGGAACTTCCCAACTATAGTCACCTAAGTAGGTTCCCTAACTCAACACTTCTAAGATAACACCTTCTAATAAATTTACTAGAGGGTAGTCATGGATAGGGACCAGAAAAATGGTCAAAGAAATTAAACCCAAAACCTCTATGAAGGATTATTAAAAGTCAACCATTTCTTCAAGAGATCTCCGACAATTTAGTAATACAAGAAACACCAAGAAAAATTGGAGAGGTGTTATATCTCTATGTGCTCCCAATGTAACCCCATGTTTGACTCATGCATTAGGGGGGGATTATTGATAATAAATCTATGTAACAGTGGATTTTAATCACCCACTACTAATCTCCATCTTATTTCTAATGGTCTTGGAGAGTTTACTTTCCAATACTAAATGAAGCTCCTACACCTTAGTTTATTTTTATTTTGCTACAAATGCAAAATGTCTATGTTGAGTTTATTAGTGCTTGTCTTTAAAGGTTATTTTTATGCAAAGGTATGGAGTGAAACATTGATAATATTTAGGTGACTCTTCTTTAATATAATTGTATGCAATCCAATATGATCCATTCAGTATTTTTGTTCAATCAAAACTATGAATGGAATGGTAAGAAATTCTATTCCTTTTTAAATAACAATTTAGGAACCTCACACTCTCTCATTGAACAACTCATTTGAGTTGAAAATATAATCTAATATTCACAAATTCAATGTATATTTACAAATCAATTTTCTATTGAAAATAACATAAAATTAATGAAAACAATTTTTTTTGATGATGAAATGTAATTAAAGTAAAATAAAATAAAAAAATTATATTTAAATTTTAAAAAAAAATTGAGATAAGATTTTTTCAAGGATGTCAAAACACATTTTTTCCTCAAAAATATGTTGTATCATATATAAAATTCCCCAAATAATGAGTTTGTTTGTTGGTTTTTGTGGAAAATTACACAAAACCACTAACAATTATTGCTATGTAGTCTTCTGGCCCTGACAAGACTACCAAATAACAAGGTATATTGCAAGAAGTGAACAAATAAATGAATCCCTAAACCCACATCATGCATAGATTATTCTATCAAGGGTTTGAGTTGAGCACCTCAAATCCTTGAATATTGGTTGTAGATGTTGGGTCTGATGCAGAGCAATCTCACTCTAACAAAGAGATCACGTCCTCAATAATAGATCTAGAACCTGCACACAATCACCACTAAACAAGGATCATTATCAGCTCAAACAAATGAAAATAATCATGAAAATTAGATTATACATTCATAATTATAGGAGGGTACATTCACTTCTATTAATCCCAAAATAGATATAAAATGTATACCATCAACAAATGAGATTCTCTCCTCAAGCTTGTAGCATGGTCTCCTTCTCCCAATACAACAGAGCTCACGCACTATGGTATGGATCCTAGATCTAACCTCCTTTCCTCTTCGTGAGAATATATAGGTTCATTTTATCCTTTGGAATAATGTATCTAGACACCTAGGGGCATAACAAGTTATGAAACTTCTACAATAATGGACCCCTAGCCAACTCATAAACAAGTCGGTTGAGTTTATCTCCTTGAGAATGTAAAACTATAGAAACCTTTTTCTCCATTATGAGCTTTTTCTCAATTATATCAATAATGAAATAACTATTATCTCATAATCATAGAATGTTGACAAAATAATGATGAAAGATAACTAAATTATGTAATTCCATCCTTCTAACACGGAATAACTCTCACATAAGTGAAAGAAAAGGTGAAATGGGATGCATTGTAACCAGGAACTAAGGTAAGTTGAACTTAGGTTTCTCACCATAACAAAGTGGAAAATAGGCACCTAATGCATGAGGTAAAAAGAGAAACTCATGCCAGAAATGAATTACAACAAAACTCAAATCTCAAAATGGGAGGAAGCAACCAAGAATGCAAACTTGGATTGAAGGAACTCAAGTGTTAAAGACTCAACTCTATTGATAGCACCCTCAAGGGAGGAATAACCATGCTTGGTCATAAAGAGATATTGAACTTGGCTGCCATACATACACTACAGATCCATGCCATGAAATACTAAGATATGGCCATGAAAAATACTTAGTGGATCCATGTGACTCATCAAAAAAATCATAACCACCAACAAGTATAGTGTGGATCCATGTCATAGTATACATGAGTAGGACTATGGTCGCATAACACAGAGGAGGTGCCCCAAAGTAGTCATCAAAGTAAATAAACGATACATAACTCTAATACAACATGGGAAAGGTGCCATATAAGATTGAGATTTCCCTAACTCAAGGTCTTTGACATAATCTAGATGGTACGCATCTATGGCATTGGAATATATGTTGATGTCAATTATGGTAGAAATCACCTAGTTACTGGTCAATAGGGTATATTGGGAATAGACAAAAGGGAACCGAGAAATGTTGAAAATGGACCCCAACATACTTAGTGAAGTCCACTAAGTGTGAATATATGAGATGACGCCAAACACTTGAGGAATCGAGCAATCAAGATTCAATGATGTAAACCCCTTTTCAATCATGAGGAAACTTACCACTGAGGTATGCAAGCTCCAAGTTATTAGTAGTTCCTAGATCAAGCTCCTGGATAATGAGATGAAGTCGACAAGAGAAGATCAATCGAAGAAGGGCCTTGGCATATCCCCCATAAACTAAGATGATTTAGTGAATGGATGATGTCATAAAGTAATGAAGTACAACTAACACAGAGATGGCCAATTCAAAATGGTCAACAAGCAACTACAAATGGCCGACACTGGCTGAGACTTCCCTTGAACAAATAACGACATGACAAAAGTGTGGATTGGAAGCATAACTAATGAGGACCACATGATACCATGCAACAACACATGATGAATTGAAGCACACTCCATAGTGACTAAAAAGCTAACGAACCAGACGAGTAGATGGATTGATATATATTGTATGGCTCCTAGGAAGGCTAAAGCCCAACTGTAAGATAATGATGCAGATAGGTGCCATGTTCAAGGGGGACATGACTAACACCTACCATTTTTTATGACTAACACAAATAAATTTTCCCTTCCCATTTCTATTTTTAGTGTCATTCATGGTTTAGTGAACATGTAAGAGAAGACAAGTATGTTTAATAAGTCCCTTTTTCATAAATTTAGTCCCTTGAGCCAAAAAAAGAGATAAAACTATACAAGGGAGTTCTGGTCATGGTGGAACTTCTCAAAACATGTAAAGATAAAGAGGTTTTCTAATAAGACTGCTCATCACAGTTCCCCCCTAGGAATGGGTAAAAATGCTAAGTCAAATTGAATGAGAGGCCAGGTAGATGATGATGATGATCGAATGAAGAAACCAAGACTCATCGTGTGAAAATAGGTTATTAAAATATGGCAATCATGAGGGATAAAATATGTGGAATCCTCCTAAGGTAAAACCATAAATATGCCAAAGAAGAGGACATGAGTTGCGAGCTCTAGGTCATTGTGGGTCAAAAGGATGGATTCCAAAAGACAATAAAAATGACTACATGGATACCAAGATGAGAAAAAGGTGCTAAGCTAGGGAATCCAGGATCAGGTATGCTCTACCATCAAGCTATGGCATGCATAAAGAAGAGTGGATAATGTCACAACTTGAAGGCATTATACCTAAGGCACAATGAAGATGGAAATGACGGTTGATAATGCAACATATATCGAAATGAGACCTACCCCTATATACCAAGTTCAGAGAAACACATCTAAGGTCTAATAGATGTGGAAATAAAATTTCAACCCTATTCTGTAAAATCCATCCAAAAAAAATAGAGCCACGGTTAAATCACATCATGAAAGAAATAAAACATGGATGAGGTAAAAATAGGATGATATATTTTTTAGTTTTTGAGTTTTGTAAGTTTTTATTGAATTTTTGGCATGTATGTGATACTAGAAAAGATCTGACATCACACACCAAACCAAAAAATAGAGAAAGTTATCACACACACTCTTATGTAAAAAATGTACCAACACAACTCATTCTCATAGGTGACATCAAAGTGTACCCATTCTGAGGCATGAGCTAAGGATTTCCATAGATGAATTGAGGGATGAGTGGAGGTACCATATGGCACACCATGATGGGGCCACGTAATAGAAATATGAACTCCCCAATTCCTAAAGGTTGATTATGCCAAGGAAAACATCAAACCATAACGTTATTAGGAATGACTCGTGGAAATACAAGGTCAGTGGTCTCATGATCTAGTGTAGCTAATTGACAAGGACTATCAAGACATAGAGAGGGTAGAAGGTACTCATTGATAGGTGGACATGAATTGGAAAATTCATTGGAAATTTCAGCATTAGAAACCCAAGACTTGACTCATTTCAAGGGTGGCACTTACATGGAGCATTGAGGAGATGCCCCTTGGGTCGATTCAAAATTTTGCTTTAACAATCTCTACCTTTTCCATGTTGGGAAGACTAGAGGCATGAAGAGGCATAATCTCCCTAGGATTATGAATATGTGAATCGATGACATTCAATATTAATTTTCAAGAAGAAAACTCATTTTCAAGGGGGTCACGTAGAAGAGGTAGAGTGATGGCCCATGTGGGAAAAGGATCATGGTCATATTCCTTATTGGGATGGAGTTTCTGACCAATGGAAGGAGGTACTAACAAGACTAATGAAGAGGAAATTTCTTCCACTAAAGGTGGTGTAGCCTCACCATGTCAATCTACATCGATAAAAGAAGAAATCTCCCAAGGGTCAGGAGACCTATGGAGTCCGTAGGTAATAGAATATACCATCTGCATAGGATAAATAATAGAGGAAGAAGGAATGTAGGGTGGGGGTAAAGGAAAGACACCAAAGAGAGAGGATGTTTTAAACAATATTGCACCAACAGTCTCATAACTCCCATGGTTATTTCCAACAAGTGGGAAAAAAATCCCCATAGTGGTAATATGGGTTGATGACACACAATTGTCTAAATGATCAGCCGTGATTATCTTGACTTCATGAATAAAGGAAAGAAAATGAAATACTAAAGATAGAAAAACACACATAACATAAAACCAACTACGCCTAAGGAGTAGGTTAAATTCAAATGGAGCATCAATGGCTTCGATATCAACATAGGTAGTCATGTCCCCTAGCTCAATGGAAAACTTGGGAAGAAACCCCTTAGGTACAAAATTATTTGCATCAAATGCTTAAAGAGTGGTAGTATACTTAGAGATTCTAAAGAACTGAGAGCTTTCTAGTAGGAAGTTGACATAACACAATTATAAGGGCCTTCATCCACTAGAGTCTGATGAATATTCTTATGGAATATTCACACAATGATCTAGTGGGAAAGTCTATAGTGAGGAGCATCAATATTAAAGGTGATGAGACTAGAATCTAAGTGGTCCATCCCCCCCACATCATAGTCAATAAGGCTTTGTGTTGCTAAGGGAAGCTCTACAAAACCTCCAAGGTAGAGAGGACATAAGGATCCTAGTCTAAATCCTAGACCATGCTATAGTGTGGGGCAACCCATGTAGATGGATTATGTGTTGACTTACGAACAACACTCTTATGTGGGTGATAGACTAGCTCCACATGCTTATCTAGCACGAGAGGTCTAGTGGAAGTAGTAGGGGTGGTTGATTCCTTAGAGAAAGAACTCGACTTAGGATTCACCTAATATTTGGCTCATGTAGTCATAATGACTTGCTCTTGGCACATTAGGATGGACATATTATTGGGAGGAAGGAAATAAGGCCTCTTATTACCCTCTTTTGGAGGTTGAGAAGCCCAGAAAACCATTTTTTATCGACGATGTGCAAGGAGTGGGTGAGTGAAGACAACTGGTTGTTGAGTAGTAAGTGGTGGTGCAAGAATCTAGTGGACCTCATCCATTCGAGGAAAATCATCAATCAAATTCTCACTTTGACAAATATTTCAATAGAACATTATATTGTGACATCGTTCAATGGTGCAACCTCCTTGCTTAGATGGATTTGGTGGAGTCTACTAAGTAAGTTGATTCTTTTTTTATTCTTTTTATTTATTTTATTGCAAAGTTGCTAAGTGTTTTTGGGTGTTGTGGACTTCATCATGAGAGCATTGATGGGTTTCTTAGAAGAGGGCCCATTTTAAGAGCTAGATGCACCTACTGGGGCTTGTGATGCAACAATCGATTACCCCAATTGGGCTATAAGTTGTCTCACAATGTTAGATACGAAACAAATCACACCATCAAAGTGTGGTCCTGGGGTAGGTTTGGGAGGGTTTGTATAAGGGCATGGAGCATTAGGAATTACTTCATAAACTGTGCTCAATTAAGAGAATTAGATTCAATTGTTTCCATCTAAGATAAAATATTCCTCGGTAACAACCCTGAACATGGACACATCCTTAGCTATAGGAGGTAGCCACAATTGAATGAAACATTTGCAAAGGATCTCATCAAGAATCTTGGTTCAAACTAACTTTTACATTATTGCCACTCATGAATATGATCAGAAATGGGAGTGGGCTTATCTTATTTAAAGTTGCATTGGAGGTCAAAACTAATGGCATATCTTGTGGGAAACTAAAAATGAGTAAAAAAAAATTGGGCCAAGGAAGAAAAGTCACTGCAAGATGTCATAACCAATTCAATATACCATTTAGAAACATCTCTAGTTAGGGTATGTTCGAATAGGAATTGTTTAATCAAATCATCTACCAAAGAGTTTGATGAGCACCAAAGTTGCTAGGTTGTGATATGTGTCAGTGTATTTTTTTCAGGCTTCTCTTCCAACATGGGGATATCATATGGTAATTTTGCAAGCATGGGTGGCCACCAAGGATCATGATGGATGGGGTTATTATACAACTTACCTAAATATGGAAGATCAAGAGAAGATAAGAAAGGATTATGGATTTTACTGAATGGGTCATAGGCGGAAAAGGCCCTTGACCAAATGCGAGGTCTCTTCATACATTAGTTCTCAGTAATAATTTGTGGACATTGGTTTTAATTCATCCTGACATATAGAGGATGCAGGCCAGTGTGACCAGTGTAAGGGGTTTTCCCCCAAGGGTAAGTGCCCCCAGAAAAAGAGGACCCCAAGGAGCATGATTGCTAGTAGGGTTGTACCCAATAATAAAGAAAGGACCACCTTATGTAAAAACACCAACATAATGAGGATAACTTAGAAGGATCATAGTGCTAATGACAAAGTTTCCCCTGGGTAAACTAGCACCTCTAGGAAAAGTAGTAGAGGACGACATCCCTCCAAACAATGAACTATACCAGGCTTGAGAAATACTAGAATCAAGGTTTCCCTAAGGGTGGCTAGGAGAAATAGATGCCCCCCCACATATTTCATGAGGTTACCATACACATATTAGGAATAGGGACAAGAAGATGAGAAAAACTAGGAGTGAAGATTCTCGAACATATAAGCTAGCTAGGGTTTAATCCCATGGCTAGAATAGAGGAAGGAATGGGCACAAAGACACTAGGGAAATTTGTGAGAGTCATAGAAGGTAACGATGGTATGCCCCGAGAGGACATCGAAGGTGTTAAAGGAAGTGTGGGTCCTACTACATTTAGTGGTGGAAATGACATCATATCAATAGAAATTTTACATGTAGAGGGTAAAGGAGAATTAGCCTCCTCATAGGAAATAAACAAAAACAGCTATAGGTGTAGGCAGGTGTGGAACGATCTGCATTTATCCACATTAACTCGAATCCTAATGGATGGATCATGGATGTATTAACAAGGGAGACAAATTCATCTGCAAATATATAAATAAATATCACATCACTACTAAGAGGACTAGGAGTATATTCAATAACTAGAGTATTTTATAAGTCTTGATCACCGACAAGAACCCTATGAGAAAGAGTCAATGATTCACCTCTCTCGAAAGGTAGACCTAGGATTCAATGTGCTTGATGGTGACTAGGTTCATCCAGGGTGAAAGCTTTTTTTTAACCAAATAAAGTTAGAAAAGACACCCATAAGATTAATATACTAACTCAAACAATACAACGCACACTAGAAAATACCTAAAAAGGTAGTCACACACAAACCGGTCCTCGTACTATTTTTTATATGGCCTTACAAACAATTTCTTACTTGTGGGATCTCAAATCTACAAGCAGAACGGTCGAGGGGAAGGTAAGGTAGAGGGATATTTGTTACCTAGAACCACCAACTCTATGGTGCTTTTCTAGAAGTGGTCACTAAGTACCTCCATCCCATGGGGGCACATGAATCTTAGGCTTCTTGGTAGTCAACCATCTGCATGGGATTCCCTACTGGAGTTGCGTAACCTCGAGGAGAACCTATCATACTATGAGTTAAGCCTAACCCTCACTCAAATGGGTTTTTAATGGGCTTTGGTTTTGACTATGGGGTTAGGGATTACTTTTCACACTCTATGATAGGCTACTAATTGTTTTATGATATTGGAGTAGTTTACTCACACAGATAGCTCAAAAAACCTAGCCTATGCTAATGTTTGTGTACTACTAGCAAAAGTGAAAGACGAGTCTAGTAAATCTTATGAGAGCATTTATCTTAGTTGTTGTTACTTACTCAAGCGGGTAGCGACATGAAACAAGATTGTGTGAGAGACTCTTGTTAATTATTTCAAATCCATTGACACTCCCTTGGATTGTAATGTAATCCTCGATTTTTGTTGGTTTATGCTATGTGAACTATCATGTCTAAAATATTTCATGTTCTTTGCTTTCCCTGTGAAGACAGGATAGTTATGATCGATTAATTTGATTATTATGTGTCGTCAGCTTAACTTATTGGCACAACAAATTTTGTCCCAATTGTGGGAGATAACCTTAGGATTTATAATATTGCTGGTGTGGGTTTATTCAAGAGCTCATCTCTTATTGATGTCTTTCCTTTACCCCCACTGCACATTCCTTCTTCCTCTACCACTTCTTCTATACACATGATCTCTTTTGTCACCTGTGGACCGTATAGGTCTCCTAACCCATGGGATGTGTCTTCTTCTCTAGATGTATATCAACATGGTGAGAACATGTCACCATTTTTGGAAGATATTACCTCTCCAAAAATCCCATCATTACATTTTGATGCTGGTTAGAAACTCCATCCCAATATGGAATATGATTAGGATCCTTTTCCCACACAGGCCATCCCTTTGCCTCTTCCACGTGCCTCCCTTGATTTTGAGTCTTCTTCTCGATAAGTAATCTCATAGGTCATGGATTCACCTATAGATTATCCTAGGGATATTATTCCTCTTCATTCCTCTAGTCTTCCCAACCTGAAAATGGTAGAGATTGGAAAATAAAATCTAGAATCGACCTAGGGGCGCCTCCTTAGCCCTCCATAGAAGTTCCACCCTTGGAATGAATAAAGTCTTGGGATTCTAGTGTTGAACTTAGCATTGAATTATCCAATTCATATCCACCTATCCATGATTTTCATGTACCCCATTCATGTCTTGATAGTCATTGTCAAGGAGCTCCACTAGGTCATGAGATCACTCACCTTCTTTTTCCTTAGTTCATTCCTGATAATGTTATGGTTATAGCTATTCCTTGACATTATCAACCTTTAGAAATTGAGAAATTCAACTTCCTATGGCATGGCACCATCATGGTGTGCCATACGGTACCTCCACTCCTCCATGATTTCATGTAGGGGAATCCTTGCCCTATGCCTGGCAGTGGGCTCAACATGATGTGACCTATTAGACTAAGTTATGCCTATATATATTTTACATAAGAGTGTGATTCTTTATCTTCCCTTTTTTGGTGTCTGATGCGAACATTCTCCTAGTATATCATATATGCCAAAAAATCCCAAAAAATTATAAACCCAATAAACCAAAAAAGCCAGGTCTTGTTTTTACCTCCTTCATGTTTTATTTCTTTCATTATGTTATTTAACCATGGGTCTAGTCTTTCTAGATGGTTTTTAGAAGACAAGGTAGTGTGTTTATTGTAACATCCATTGGACCTTAGGTGTGTTTCTATTGAACCTAGCATATAAAGGTAGGTCACATATCTCCTTCTCTATTGCATTATTGATGGTCACTTCCATCATCATGCCTTAGGTCTACCTCAATAAGTTGCATCATTATACAATCTTCTCTATGCACATCATAGCTTGGAGGTGGAGAGTACTGATCATGGATACCCTAGACTAGCACCTATTTTCCATATTGGTATCCATGAAGTTCTTTATTTCCTTCTCAGAATCCCTCCATCTGACCTTCCATGACCTCGAATTTGAGCCAAATTTTCCACTTCTTTTTCATATTTCTGGCTTTACCCCAAGAGGATTCTAGCACTTTATCCTTTATGATTGCCACATTCTATCAACCTATTTCTACACGATGAGCCTTGGTATCTTCATTCCATCTTCATCCTTTACTTGGCCTATCATTCGCTTTCACTTAGTGTTTTTCCCTTTCATGGAGGAACTACTACGATAAGTGGTCTTATAAAGGCATCCTCTCTACTTTATTATTATTTTAGTGGTTCCATCATACTAGAACTAGCTACTACCTTTATACTAGTCATTCCTATAGAATGATCTTCCTTAGTGTCCTTCTTATGCTAGTTAAACCTTGAATGGCACCAAGCTCTTTTCTTCCTCATTTTCATCCTCGTTAATATATTAAAATGTTGCATTCGTTTTGGTCCTCTTTTCATGACTCCTTAAACTTATGAAAATTCCAAGCTTCTTTTTCTGTCTTTAGAAGCTCGTAAAATCTAAATGAAAATGTTAAATTATTTATGTTTTTTCCTACCTTCAAATTAAATTGAAATTCAGTGAGTGATCTCTTTTCTATTCTCAAAGATCATTAAATTGTGAGAAGGCTACAAGTTTACTTTTATCTCTTTTTGAGCCTTGTTAAAATTCGTGAAAAAGGAACCTATTGAACATACTTGCCTTCTCTTTCATGCTCATTAAACCATGAAGGATACTAAAAAGAGAAAATGGGAAGTAAACATTTATTTCTATTAGTAATCACAATGGCCACATTAGTTGTGTCATGCTTGAACATGGCACCTGTTTGCATCATTATCTTAGAGTATCGTTTTAGCTTTCTTAAGAGTCATACCATACATATGAGTCTATGTACTTCTCTAATTGGTTAGTCTTCCAGTCATTATGGAGTGTGATTTAATTCCACTTGTGTTGTTGCATGATATCATTTGGTGATAGTTAGTCACACTACCAAGCCACTCTTGTGCCATGTCATTTTATGTTTAAGGTATGGGATATTCACTCAATGAACCTATGACCCTTAATTTGACTACAAATTCAAAAATAATTTAAATATCACTTTATATATGCCCTACTAATTTGAAGTCAATACAGGGATATATAAATCAAATCTAATCTAAATCTCCCAATCTATTCTAGTTACAACCAAAATCAACAATAATACATGTGGAAGTTATCACAAGGTCTATATATTAATGGAATTGTCAACATATAGGATCTATAACTTGGGATGCATCCAACCCCTTCTAATTGCTTGGCCTCAAATCATTCATGGATAGTAGTAAGGATTCTTATACTATATATGAAATCTCAATGAATTTTACCAACATTTAATTGAACCCTTTCTCTCTTTCTCTCCCCTCCCATCTAGCCTCCTTTTATAGAAATTTAGAATAGGTTGATATAGTCTTGTTGGCGTGTGAATAAGGTATATACAAGTCATGGATATAATTGATGGAATGCCAACCAATAAATTATAGGTCATGCACAAGTTTCATGCCCAATTATAAGCTTTTTTCCAATCTATAATGATATTTTTCTCTATTATGGGTTTTTTGCTCAAGTTCTATACTCAATTGCGAGCTTTTCCTAATATACTGTGAATTGTCTTCTCAATTATGAGTTTTTCTTGATCATGAATTAATTATTATTAAATAATTATGAAATAGTGAGAAACTAATTACTTCATTAGGAAAACATTATGAGAAATTACTCAATTATGTAATTTCAACCTTGTGACATCTAGTAAATTCCTTGTAAGGCCTATGGTGGAAAATAAATGTATAACATCAAATCCCCTACATATTATTTTTCAGAGAAGGGTTCAATGGGGACGAACTCCAATATCATGGTGTACTAATATTAGTTCAAATCAAGAGGGATCCATCCCCTTAGCTACAAGATTCTACAACCTTTATATAATAGGAATCCATTCCCCTATGCTATACCCAACCAATGCATTATAAATTTAATTTACACTTCATATTAAGCAAAGAATCATCATATCAAGTTGTGTATATTCCTTTATGAGCTCCAAGCAATTTTTAATTTTCTTTCTTCTAGCACCCTATCATTTCTATCTAAGATCATGTTCACTTACTAGTCATTTCCTCTACAAAATATTTTGTTATAAAATGTCTATCTACCTCTACAAGATTCTCTACATTTTCCATAGTTATACACATACTTTTTGGCATCCCAATGGGATCCCATGTGATGGCTTCATATATCACTTGGACAATTCAGTAGAGAAGCTTTCATCTATGTTGCATCCTCATGGAATTATCCCTCTAGACAACCAAGCATATTTGCTTTGCATATTTGTGACCTTCATACCTCATTACCCTTGAGGATATGTAATATTTCACTTGTGATTACTTCTTGAATGTTGGCTTCTTCTAGTCCAATTTTTTCATTAAATATTATGATATTTACAATAGAGCATTGCACCTCATCCATTCCACCATACATTACCAAACACTAGTGCACCCCATTATCCAATATGTGATATCCACAGTCACAACTATGTCTTTGATGGATGTTACCCTACCACTGCCACAGTAATCACAAATATTAGCCATAGCCACTTATTTGAATTCAGTCCCTCCAAATATTGTCTATAAGAGAGTCATAATATAATAATACCTCATAATTACTCCCCTAAATATGATGTTATAGGTAGTAATAATGAGGAGATCAAAATATTGAAAAACTAATATACACTCCAATTATAGAAATAGTATACCATCACAGATAAAATTAAAAGACTTAAATTTGCAAATTGTAGTGAAAACTAGTATGCAAAAGTTGGAGAGAAATGTTATTGTTCTCTCTCATGATATTGCTATGGCCACTACACTATAAGTTTCATAGCCATAGTTCATCTATGGTTGTACAAGAGAGCCAATAGCAAAGACAAATCTAAAAGTTTGAGCTATTCACTAAGAAGGAAATTCGTTAAAACATGAATAGATTAAAATAATATTATATTGGGTCTACCATTTTCTGCACAATTAGTGATGTCCAGCTTCACTTCAACCAGTACTATTGCTAAAGCATCGTATGATTGATGAGAAACCAAGACAATTAATGTAGTAATGCTCCTTCCAATGAAAAAGAGTAGTATAACTTGAATTTGCATGGAAAAAAACATTATCATATATATATATATATATATCTATATATAATTATATATATATATTATATATATTATATATATATATATAATATATATATATAATCAATCAATGATTTGTCCGTTGGACTGATGACAATTATTGTTGTAACACTTTCTCGTCAAAAATAAAAATCACTTTGAGCATGCCTTTATAAAAACTAGCAGTGGAAACTTTATAGAGTTTTCATATATTGAATTTTGGCTTTCATATAGACCATTTTGAAAATGAAGAGGCCAATATAACAATTTTTTTTTAACAAATTTAATGATCATATACCATAACTGATTGAATGTACCATGTAGCTCTAGTATGCACCATAAGTTGTTTAGTTCGAGTGAATTTTTTTAATTTGGTGTAGCTTGAGTAAAAGTTGTTTCCAAAAACTAAGTCATTGGATGTTATTTCTCAATTATAATATTGGAGATTACAAATTTAGATAATAGGTTAATTATATAGTCATATTCATATCACTTTACGTAGTACATTACCTATTCTAGTTTCTATCAAAAGTATAGGGAATAACACTCACCCAACTGTAAATGTAATGGGTGTATTAAAAGTGAAGTAAGAGCATCAATATAGAAAGTGATTGCATTTAATTCCCCATTGCAATTAATATCATATTCCATGGGTGTATTAAAATTCAAGTAGCATCCATATAGAAAATGACATTTGATTCCTCATTGCAATTATTATCCTATCCCATGGGTGTATTAAAAGTCAAGTAAGATAATCCATATAAAAAATGCAATTAACATCATATTCCATGGGTGTATTAAAAGTTGACATTTGATTCCCAATTGCAATTATTATCATATCCCATGGGTGTATTAAAAGTCAAGTAAAATAATCCATATAAAAAATGCAATTAACATCATATTCCATGGGTGTATTAGAAGTCAAGTAGCATCAATATAGAAAATGACATTTGATTCCCAATTGCAATTATTATCATATCCAAGTCAAGATAATCCATATAAAAAATGATTGCACTTGATTCCCTATTGCAATTATTATCATATTCCAACACATATTGATGGTGACTAGAAATCTTGGTTGATTGAGTAACCCATCATGGATATGGGTAGTGCAAAACATTTTTCCTTACTGAAGCCTTGAACAAATTTTCCACACTCCTTCCAACACTCTGGGTCGGTGCATGGTTTTCTTGCACATCTCATAATCACCACACATATCCATTTTTCTATTTAATTCTGGTTTGATTTTAATTTACATTCTCTCATCGTTCTTCGTAAAAGATAACAATCTTCCAAGCGCAATTGGGATCACGACTTTCCCTTGTTATCTTTTATTGGGATGAATACTCAAATTCCAATTTGCCTTATGCCTCTATTAATGTAGAAAATTATAGAACCCTAAATATCTAAAGAGAAACACCAAAAAGTAAAAGATAATAAATAATATAACATAGTGGATAATAAAATTAATAGAATATAATATTAAAAATAAACTAAAGAATTATAATTAAAGTTTATGATTATTTTAATTTTGTACTTAAAAAGTTCTTTATAGAAATTGCTTTGGTAAAATATGTGTTTAAATATTATCATTACTTTATTTTGTATTTAAAAGTCTTTATAAAAATTGCTTCCGTAAAATATGTGCTTAAATATTTAAATACAAGTTCTATTGTGTTAATTTTCAAACATATTAGTATTAATATTAAGTATAATACTAAGAATTTAGTTTAAGAAATTATTTTAAAAATATTGTAAGAAAAAAGCACTGCTAATGAAAAACTGCTATTAAATTTTATAATATCGTTCTTGCTGACCGATAACAATCGTTCTTGCTAAGAGATAACAATAGTTATCGCTAAGAAAAATAAAACACAAATTTTCCATAATCAGGTAACAGCATTCTCGCTGAGAAAACGCTGTTTGGAAGAGGACGATTCCCGACAATGGCATGAGCGTACACAACTGTTCTGTGGGTTGGCACGATAGCGACATTAATCGGAAGGAAAGGTTATGCATGGCGTTACGTCGGTGTTTTTCACACTTGTGTGCCCAAAGCTACCTGATACGGCGTGCTTCACCATTCCTGCACATGCATCACATTGTGAAGGCCTCCAGCGGATTGGGTGTCTTGCTTGCAGTTGGTATTCGTTTTCACTTTGAAAGTAATGCCTTCAATATAGGTGCTCCTTTTCAAGGTTGTGATTCTTAATATCCTGAGAATTGACCAGATATCTTTTAAACGCATATAGGCTGCGTTAATTAAGTAATTTTTTTCAAATGTTTTGAATTATTCCAAACATTTGTGATTCCCACGTTGGTTTAATCTTGGTTTTGGTACATAGTTGGCCAACAAATTATGAACCTCAAAGAGTGGAGATGGACCTCTTTGCTAGGACTGTTTGTCTACTCCGTATTTTAGACATTGATTTATGTTTTTTTTTGTGTCTTCCTTTTTAATCTATTTCGTAGTTTTTGTCATTTCCATGCGGTTCTCATTTTTAATCTCTTTTCATAATCTTTAAAATAATGATTTGTTGGAAACTAAATCTGACCCAAATAAATTAAACTGCACTTCTTGGGTTTATGGTCTTGATCTTATGATTTCTAAAAATCACGGTTAAAAGTATTTTTATAATTGGTTAATTTCTTGATTTGTAATTGGTTAAGTTGTTGATTTTTGAATGAATGGCGGGTAAAGAGTAAGGTTTAAATTTCTTTTCCATGTGAGGGTTCATATCTAAATTATTCCATTGGGTTGTTATTACAAGAACAAAATGAAAGGCAAAAAAGGAAATAGATCATGCACATATAAATATAGTAGAGAGTACATTGATATAGTGAAAATATAACATAATATTGTACAACAAAAACTAGCTAGAGTGGTATTACCTTATTTTGAAGAGAGAGAGATGGAACTATGTTGATTCATAAAAGATTTTACAAGAGGCTGAAGGAATGGCATTTCAATAGAAAGAAATGACCCCTAAGGGTAAAAAACCCTAACCTTAGAAGATGAACCATGTAAAGGTTTGCAAGCCCCATAGTGGTTGGCGATCTAACTTCCTTGAGGTGCATCATTTGCATACAATCTTTGTTTGTGGTGTAGAATAGCTTGGCGTGGAAAGAACTATTCAAGGATTACAACTCTTAGCTAGGACCAAGGTATGCCATGGAAAACTTAGACCCCCCACATGGATAGAAAACATCATTCTGGGCCCCAAAATGATCCTAGATGTTTAGGACTTGAAAATCCATAGAAAAACTATCAAGAAGATTGAGAATTATTGAGCTACTGGAAGAGGTTGGTGGCCACTAATCCTAAATTAGTGCTCCTCCCTTAGGAAGAAATGATCTCCATTGTGTCAAGTTCCCTCACAAATTGGGGAAACCTATGTTGAATTTGACTCCTTCTAAGCCACTTTACATGGTGAGGAAGCCACCCTACTATGAAAATATGGTAGAGTTGTATGTTTCTTTAGGGGATATCCTTCATCTAGATGGATGCGATTTGATTCATTGTAGCCTTTTTCAATTCAATTAGGATGGAGTTGTGGGGCCAATTGCTTACCCATTGTTAGGCCAAAATTTCATACATACAATAACAATGTAGTAGCATGTCAGAAAGAGGTTCAAACATTAGTGGAAGTAGTCCTAGGTGAAAGAACTTCTTGAAACATGAAGTAGATAAGATGAAATTGAAATTTCATTCGCCATGCACCTTTCTGACTAATCAGGTGTATGTTCTTCAGTAAACTTATGCTACTACATGGATGTTGGCAAAAAAGGCACACGACAATTATTCCTATGTTTTTAACTATTCAACTTGGGGATTTGATGGTGCTTTGTAGTACACATCGAGATTGTTGCCTTTTGGTCAAGGGAAAAATCAACCCCAACCTCCACTTTTTCCATAAAAATGATCTGCAATGGTTATGGAAGGTTTTCTTAAATACCTCATCCATTGGAGTCTATAAAAGAAGAGTCAGGCTAAGGAATTGAGAGAGGCATCCAATGTAAGATTACAATATTGTGTAGAAGTAAGGAGGACTAAGAGAGAGACAAGGAGAGAAAGGTTTGTCCCTTAGGAGAGACTTAGTTTCACCCCTTGCAGTCGCTTACACTACGAGGTGAAGTTATGGTAAACTTTGTGATTGATAAAATGTCTTGCCTTCTTATTGGGTTTTGTTTATAAAATAAAATATTTGTCTCCTTACTTTATATAAAGTATTTATGTGTTTTTATTATTTTATGTATTATGGTTCTAACCTAGTTTATTATTTATGTTTATCTGATTTTATTTTACCATTTAACAAATTCATTATTTCATCTTTCCATACGCTCTTCGGGGAAATAACCACCAAAAAGAGTGGTGACTCCATTGGTTTTAGATTCTGCATTCTTTCTCACCTCCTTCCATATTTTTTAGTCATTCCTTCTCACATTTGTTTGTAGGTACCTTGTTTTTCCTCCCATATGTTGTTTTGCTGACTTTTTGCAGAAATTGGGGCTCAATTACTCACATAAATCTATTGTGCAGGAAAAGTGTTGTTTAGTGCATGGTCATGCAAAATTTCTTTGAAGTCACACAACACTTGTGCAATATCATGCAGATAACCTTTCTAATCATCATGTGGTTGAGATAAAACCATCCAGTTTGACTTGATCTCAACTTGTAGTGTGTTTTCCCTTCTTTGCAACCCACAACTAATTTATTTTTGTTTTCTACATAAAGTCAACGACAATAATCAACAAGAACTAAGTAAAAATTTACCTCAGATAGTCTAATTAGGGGGAAAATATACTTAGATTCATAAATTTCACTTAAACAGTGGTTCAAACCAACCCTACCTAGATCTCCTTTTCTTTTATTTTCAAGTAAAGTATATATTTTGTTTCAAGAAACCATATAATTCTAGTTAAAAAAACTCACACACAAATAGGTATCACTCCAAAGGCGAATACTAATTATCTCTTTTCCCTACATTGCTATGAGTGATCTTTGCAAAATTACATCGCATTATGTTTTCGACCTAACTTCCCTCATGTGCTCATATTTTTTTTGTTATTTAAATAAGGGAAACAATTCTGAGTATAGGACAATTTGTTTAACACACACTGCTTATTTCTTATTTCCTTCTAGTTTCTTGGTTTTCTAAAACATATCACTCTTTCTACATAACACTCCTTAATTCAAAATTGACTTTAAAATCAACCCACTATATTAATTAGCCAATGTTAAACCTCCACAAAAGGAACACAAAGGAATTAAGTAGTTTAGGTAGGGCACTTGAGTTAGGCGTACACACAATACAACTATATTGTTTACCTCTGAAGCATAAGTGAGTTGACTAGGGAGCTTAAAAATCCTTGATCAGAAGATGAAAAAGATTAGCCAAGAGAAATAGTGTCATGTCACCAGGAGGTTAAACCCAAGGTATGTTGGTTAGTGTCCTCAATTAGTGGCTACCCACCACTTTGGTTGTTGATCACATACTCTTTGAGGTGCAATTACTTCTCTCCCGTTTGGTGAAGGTACCATAGTGACTAGTATTAGGTGAATTATCTTACCCTATGATGTGGAGATGAAGAATCTCTACAAGTTTCACATAGAGATGAGCACAAACTTGAGAAACAAGGCTAGAAGTTATCAGAAGAGAGAAGTGATAGTTGAGTGAGAGTAAGACAAAGATATGAAGGTGGAGCCTCAACTAGTATCTCAGTTTGAGTCTAATCTATTTGGATATTGGGATGAATAGCAAGATTATGAGGAGAATAGCCCAAGACGAGTGGAGGTAGCCACTTAGTTAGAGACTCCTACTATAGGAAGAGTTTGAGCCAAGTGGGTAGAAGATTTGTTTAAGGGAGATCATGAGAGAGTTGGATCTTCTAGTATCACCTTCATCCAAAGGAAGCAGCCACAAAGGTAAACAGGGTAAATGGAACTTATGATTAAAGTGATAGAATCATAGAACATGGTGGGAAAGAATAGTTCTTCAGATTACGTTCCACAAAAGAAAGTAGGGAAGTCTTATAATTCAGAGGGAACAACTACATCAATGGAGAACGTATTGGTGAAGATCCAAGTGGACGAGGTTCTTCCAAAAGCACCTTCCTCACTAAGTGGGAGTGTTGAGAATAATAATGAGTAAGGTATTCCTTGACTTATGCTTTAGTGAAAGAGACTACAAGCAATCCTTTAGCATGCACAAGTTCCTATAAGTTAGGATGAATTCCTAAAAGTTCAAATGAGCTCTTGAAGTAATTTAATTCATGTGAATATGTAGAAGCTCAATTGTTTGTCTCCTTCTGTGAGTTATAAGTCTCAATGGTTATTTGTGGCTAGGAAAGGTTGCATGAGTCAGTTAGACTTAGTTAATTAGTCAATCACAAGATTTGTTCCAAAAATAAACATACAAGATTTAGATGGGTTGAATTGCTTATAAGGAGGTCAAAAGGCACAATTGTAATCAATGTTTTGTGTGAGCACAAGGTTGTGATACAAGACAATAGTGAGCATGAGTTTTGTATGTGAGCTAGCAGAGCTAGGAAGAGTGTGAAGGAGTTTCCTATATGTATTGTTTTGGCAAACAGAATTCTTGAAGGTATGGGATAAGAAATAGGAGGAAATTTCTAGGGCCAACATAAGGATTTAGGAGATAAGGAAAAGGTTCTTGCAAGTAAAGTTTCAAGATAAGTACTAATAGGGAGAACAAGTTTGTTCTCTAGAGAAACAATATTCCTTGTAGTAGTTCTATTTCTCTTAAACTTTGTCAATAAAATTTCTACAGCTAGAAGAGGGTTTTTCTAGTTGGGTTCCCTAGAAAATTTTGTGTTTTTGCTATTGTGTTACTATTTTATCTTTGTTCTCTACAAATTGGTAAAGAAATTTTATGTCTTGGTTCAATGATTAGTTTCAGATTTGTTCACTATATAAGTTGCCAAATTTTCAAGGAAATCCTACACTCTTCGATTATGTTATTGTTGAAACCTATCACTCTCTGTCTCGACTCTCTCTAAAGCTTTGTTTTGTTCACAAAATTCTTTTTGACATCCAGACCAAAATTTGAATGTTTATTTTTTGGCTCATGATTCAGTTTCAAAATTGAGGAGTTGTGCACCATCTTCATAGTTGATTGACCTTTTATTCCATCCAAGGACCCTATACCTTCTTTATGTCATTCCATTGTTCTAAAAGAGTAGGTATCGTTGTTACTTAACAAGCTACATAAACATTCACTTGGCTTATTATTATTCCTTAAAGAAACATCCAATCCTTTTTGCACACACTCACTTTAACATATCATATTTTTTATCACCAATATTGTTCTTTCGTCAAATAATTTTCCTCCTACTCTCACATATATTGCTTATTAGCTCAATCTTTTGGTTTCCTCCACTTATATTTTTGACATATCAAATTCACGACCACATTACTCATAATAAGAGATCCCCTCATACAATTATCTAATTGATTTCAATTAAAAATTATTAACAACAAAACTTTAGAGTCTAAAATAGGGCCCTCACCCACTTCAGAAACGATGCATTTCCAACGTCCTCTGTTTTCCCCTTTTTGTCGCCTCACAAGAAAGTGCACCCGTGAGGTCTGTCTTAACCCTACCTCACATCCAAATAATTATCTACCATTGTCACCTTATAAAACAAATTATGAAAACCCTATAAATGGTTTGAACAATTTTAGTTACAAGGTGGATCGTGACACCAGAGTTCTGCCTGTTGAGAAATGGCAACAAGAAATTCTAGTTTAATTTTTCCTTGAATTAAACTGAGAATTAAAATTGAATTGTATTCTCATAGCAACTTGTAAATAATCAATTAAGTTTAATTAGCTTAATTATCTTATAAATTTCGAGTTGGAAGTATTTATGTAGTCATGTACATGTTCTCCCTAAGTTTTAGGGGTTTAGTATGAGTTTAAATTGAGTTGGAAATTAGATCGCTTAATTTACTCTGTTAGGTTCAGTTAAATTAGTTCCAAACTATTTATGGAACTAATAGAGGACTAATAGTTAGTTGGTGCACTAGTGCATCCACTAGTGCTACTCCAATTAACTGAAGATCCCCTCATGAGAAACTCATGCATGTCAATTTAGAGAAAGACCCAGTTGAGACTAGAATGCATGGACAATGTACTATCAATTGTATTAATTACTTGAGTGTAAATATTATGCATGCATTAGAGATTGATCCTATGTTTGGATTGTGCAGTTTTGGAAGCATGAATTCCCTTTAAATACGAGTTATTCATCCTAGGAATTACGTAAGAACAAGTTGAGCATACTTGTGCAGAATTTTTCTAGTGAGAAAAAGCTTTGTATATTCACTAATATTTATGATATATGCAATACAGATAGTGGGGTTTTAAGTAGTGGCTTTCCCTAGATACACCTTGTGTTATGTGCCATTGATTTATCTTCTTCCTGTTCATATTGCTTTCATCAATCTACTGGCTTCCGCTGGTTGAAAGTAAAAGTAGATTATTGTATTGTGGTTTAGTAAATTGCATGAGCTTGTGAATCTATAGGGTAAATCTACATGGCATCGGAGCTAAGAATAGTATGCTAGAGGAGATTTTGATGTTTTGAGTTTTGGGTTACACGTGAAATTTGAATTTGCAATACATACTTCAGGATCGACATATGGAATTCTATGATTTGCAGCTGGAGTATGCCTTGGAGGCAACTCAAATTTGATAGATTGGAGGTACGTAATGGAGGTTGTGCTAGAGGATAATGGCTTGAATGAATTCATTGATTAAGAAATTCTTAAGCTAAGAACATCGGATGCATAGAACTTGGCCAAATGGAAGAAGTGTGTGGCGAAGGCAAGGTGGATAATCTTTGAGGAAGTTCAAGACCACATTGTCTAAAGTCTACGTGGAAAGGAAACTCCGTATGCAATGTGGAAATAATTGACAAGCTTGTATCTGAACAACAGTGACCAAAGGAAGTTGGCACTGAAGGACAGACTTCATAAAATCAAAATGAAGAAAGGCGAGACTATTCCAAAATACTAGACCAAGTTCACTTAGTGTTGTGATGAACTTGGAAGCGTTGGAATAACGGTTGTCGAGGATTAAATGGTGAGTCTTGCTCTTTTGGGACTCCCAAAGAGTTGGCATAGTAATGAGGACTCTATCAATTGTCGAGATAAACTGTCAGATTGGGAATGACTGTGGTCAGATTTGATGCAGGAGGAGGTCAGGAGGAACACTAGGGATGGATCTTTATCAAATACCGATGATGAAGACAATTGTGCGTTAGCAATTAAAGCGAAGAAGGGGAAACATAAAGCTTCCCAATCCAAGTCAGAGTCGATTGCCTTGAGGGGGTCTGACCTAGGTTCAACACTAATTAGCCAAACAAATCCCTACACTACTAGCCCTTTCAGCATAAGCGCACGGAGCGCGGACCGAAGTCTCACCCAAAGAAGTATGGGGGGATGCTAGAACCAAGTTTCTGCACCTTGAGATGGTTGTGATGTCGTTTGATTCCCTCTATCCTTACCTTTGCATAGGTTTCTTCACTCTAGGTCTTGCAAGATGAACCATACGTTTCGTTCTTCAATACCTTTGCGAAAGGATACGATCGTCCTTCATGTAGCCTGAGCTTGCTGCTCAGGTACTTTCGCGCTGCTATGGTAGCGTGCTAGACAAATTCCCCAATTAATCTAAGTGCCTTGTTTACCTTATGAAACAATCATGGTTATCCTCGAGTAAACAGATATTCGGATATGTGTTCAGTTATTCAATGTAATTGCATTCATTCGCGCACCATATAAGCACAATAAAGAAAATTCATACATAACATATCAAGATGCATCAAAAGAATAAAGACACATAAAATTGTAGAATATCTCTCTTTATTAATATCTTCCAAGTGGTTACAACCTTTGTCCAGCATGCACACACAACTATAGGGGTCCGCACACATAGCTGCAAACTTCTACCCTAGGCCTCTGCGCACTTCGCTATAGAGCCTTTACCTACACTACGACCCAAGACCTAGACTTCTCACTCTAAAGCTATGATTTTGTTACATCATTCATGATTGTCTCTCTTTTTTCAAATTACTTAGAGCTTAACTCTCTTTATACAATCCCATGGTTTGTGGACCACGAGTAGTTCTCTTACAGCCGACTTTACTTTACAAAACTAAGGGCAGACTACTCTTTTTGACACATAACACCTTCGTGCTCTACGACCACAAAATGTGGAGTCTTTACAATAATATTACAAAAAATTGACTTAAACATGTGCTTTTAGCCCCAAAAATGCCCTTGGGGGATCTTGCTCCCAACAGGCCCCCAGCACAAACATCGTGACTCACCCTCGAGTCACTCAGTAGGTGCAGAGATCTTTGCACGAAGCTCGTACAGCTCGACCCTAATGACTATAACTTTGGTTGTGCACTATGCTGCTACCTACTTTGCATCTTTAACTGTCTTCTCGGTTACCTCCCCTGCACTATCAGCCTGAAGTTGTTGTTGGGTTGCTTGCAGAATCACAATCTTGCCTTCAATGTTTCCCGTGATTGTGTAAGCTTCCTCTAGCTAGGGCTTAAGTCATGCCTTCAACAATGCTTCCTTGAGCATCACTATGTCCACCTGTTCCTTCAACTGCTTGGCTTCCTCCATCTTGACTAACCTCTGTGTCAGACAACTGTTTGTGTTGTGCCCTTAACTTCATCATAACATTGTTCGAGTTTGTGTGCTTTTGTTTCTATCCTCTAGATGTTTGGGTCCTACTACAAATCGGTCAGGACCTCAAATGATTGTTCAAACAACTATGTGGAGTCTGTTACTACACTCTCCACTACCGCAACTACTTCTGTGATAGTGATCCCCCTTGTTACTTTACCTCTGACGGTGTTGAAGGTTGAGCCCTCAACTAGAGCTCTGTAATCTGCATGTTTAGATCCAACTGAAATTGTTCCATCTCTATCTGAGTGTCACGTACCCTTGTGGCCAATTTGCAAATGCAAACCTTGACTGGCTCCTCCTCCAAAATGGCCAATTCAAGGACCATGTTATATGCCTCCTCCACGACCTCTATGATCTTCCTATTCTGGCTGGTCGCCTTGGCCTCGAAAGTGATGGCAAAATTCATGAGTGCTTCCAGGTTCAATACCACTCCCTTCAAGGTGCTAACTATGGGTCTGTTAGTCTCATTTTCTATTGTCAGTGCTCCATCCGGCAGCACTAGCACACTGGAAACCTTCGTGCATAGCATATTAGTAGCCTCTGATGTTCTAATAGCCAAGTTGGTGGACAATGTACCCGCTTGCGACACAAGGGTCTTCAACTCCTGCAACCCAATCTGGATGGCCCCTAAGAGGACCTGATGCTAGAGGACTTCCATGGTGACATCTCTAACTATGTCATTGATGTCATAGAAGTCACCCTCCATCAATGTGATGGCGTCCAACGAGATCTGGTCGCCTTGGATTTCTTTCTGGACCCTCCCTTTCCAACTCTCTTGGGCATTTAATGTGGTCAGACATCTCC
Organism: Pinus taeda; assembly: GCA_000404065.3. Lineage (NCBI taxonomy): Eukaryota > Viridiplantae > Streptophyta > Pinopsida > Pinales > Pinaceae > Pinus > Pinus taeda. The sequence goes on from APFE030304139.1 coordinate 70,453, forward strand.
TAAGGGTCCGCGTCGTGCTACTTTATGTCCTCCTTTTCAATTTCGAGTGAAGGCAACCACACACCTTTATCAATGCCTTGCTTTGTGCCACTTGTCTATTTTCCTGCCTCCTTTCCTATCTGTTCTACCTGAGCCTTCTAAGTGGCCTCCTTCTTCCTCTTTTCGACCAACTATTCCATCTTTAGATTGGCCTCTTCCTTCTTTTTTTGTGCAGCGGAATTTCTTCCACCCACTGCCAAGTTTGTCGAGGTGCGCCACTCTACCAACCATTTATCCAACACCACATCGATGGCATCATCTATGGCTAGGTACAGCAAATAGTACCACTTCTCCGCAGGGTCCTTCTGTGCCCTGATTTAAATCTAATGGAAATCAACCTTAAACTCGACATAGCTTTTTAGGTTAGCATATACCATGGGTGAAAATCATGGCTTGCAATTGATAGCCATCCTAATATTCATTTCCATCAAGATCCAGAAGATCTTGCTGTCTCAAACACACTTCGCATCCTTGGTCACCCACAGCGAAGCATACTTCGCTACTTCAGGAAGGTCTGGCGTGACCGAGGGTAATTAGCTCTCTGCTAGTAGCTCCCACACCATAAGCACAATCAACAACGAGGGCCATGCATAGTGGAATGTCTTGCTTTTCTCTTCCAGTTCGCGGCAGTTTGCCAGGAACTCTCCATTAAGGCAGTCTGACCAGTTAAACTAAACTCCTTCCACACATTGTTGTGCAAGTGTGACAATAGGCACCGGTACCTGATCAGCGCGGCACTTCCGCATCACCTTCCTTGTAAGGATCTGCGTCGCCAGCTTCACAGTGGGGTCATATATGTTGGAGATAGCATAACCACACGTCTTCTTTACCAATTTGAACTTCTCCTTCATTGATTCTGTGAGCACCTGCTCACCACCCTTGCCGCCAAAGACCATATTGGGATTTCTCCTGTATACGATAGACGTGTTATGTGGTGAATCAACATATTGGTGATGGGTATTGGCTCATTCGGCTCCTTCGGTCATAGACACCTATCATGCACCAAGCACAATAGCTGCTTGATGACCAATACTGTCACAGGGTTGTGGTTATAGTGTGGCACCTAGAGTAGGTTGAGTAATCCTACCTTGTCTACTCCTCTGATCCACTTCTACAGCTCCAATGCAGTCATCCCTATATTTGGGTCTATGATACAACACATCAACTATTCAGTTTCAAGGTGGGTGAACTTCTCATGGTCTACCAAGTCCCATTCTTCGAGCTTTAAAATCGGCACTCGTGCCAAGCGTGGACCCTCAAAAGTGATTTCATTTGGTAGCAAAGGGGTTTACAAAGGACTCTTAATTTCATAAATGTCCTTTGGGACCTTGGACTTAGGCTTGCGTGGAGGGAAATACTCCAACAACCGTGTAATAGGGTCCACACCCTTGGCTTCAACCTCCTCTATTTCCAGTCCCACTTCCTCATCATCCATGGGGATGTCTTCAAATAACCTCCTCTTATGTTTCTAGGTTTATAGCCTTGCCTTTCTCCTGGGTAGTGGGCTTTGGTGGGTTTTGTCTTGGCGGTGTGTGCACTGGTATGGTAGGTTGCTTTTCCTTCTTGTCTTTCATGGTCTCCTTGGTTTGGGTGGCTTTGGTCTCGATGTTCTTAGAGGATTAGGGACCTCTTCCAATACTTCAGCTACGTTTTTGGGTAGCTACTTCAATCCCCATATCAATTTCTTGCACATTTTCCTTGATGGCCACTCCTTAAGTGTTCATAGCTTCTTCACAAGTTGACATGACACTTTTGACTAGTTCTTGTGTCTCTTTTGACAACTGTTTAAACACTGGACTTGCTATCAGAGCTTGAAAGAATTCACAGTTCATGTGCACCTGAGAGCGCAACAACTCAATTCTCAAAATGCCAAGTGTTTTTCACTGGGAAGGCACTTGTAATTTACAGGGAAATTTGAATTCAAATCCGACCGTTCCCCCCATAATCAATTCATTAATGCTGGATTGGTGGTAGATTTTCAAGGATCTAAGCCATAAATTTTGTCTTAAATGTCGGTTGCCTGCTCCATTTGGCCTCACTTCTACCATATTTTCATGAAAAATGATTTTAATGGTCACTTTCTGGCCAAACTGCGAGATTTCTCCCTGAGTAGTGTAGCTCCCTCTATGCTGCCATGGACCCAATGACACGTCCTTGCTTCGCACCATCTTCCCATCACATAGCTCCCCCACCCAGGCAGTGTAGTTTATAGTCATGCGCCTCCTTTTAGCCTCCTAGAGCGCTAAGACTATGCCACTTTTGTTTAGTCAGATGGCTAGACCAACGATGTATGGCTTTAGTTGACTTCCATTCACTTTTCCTTGGAAGGGTTCTCCATTTAACTTGACTAGTTATACCACTCCTCCATCAGTAATCTCCTTAATAACATAAAGCCCTAACTAGTGCACCTTGAATTTTCCTAGAAATTTATCAAACTTACTATCATACAACAAAATTAGATCATCAACATAAAATAAAATAAAAATAAATTAAATTAATATTAATAAGGCTAATAATAATAAATAAGTTAATATATAGATAAATAAATTAATTAATATACATATTAACTTTAATATAAAGAAATAATATATTAATTAAGTGAGTCATTTGTAAGTCGACAATAAAAAAAAACATTGAATATTTTTTCAATTAACTATTAATAGCTCCATAATTTCATGCTCTTTCTTCTCAAAAATACAAATCTCATTGCCCTGATCATGGACTCACTAAGCTAGTCCAAAACGTTGGTTTCAATAACTGTTCACAGGTTTTTCCACAAACAAAAATAAATCCTACCAACCTATATGGACTCTCTCTTTAACACCATTAAGTCCCACCATGGAAGGGACATAATGAACAATGCTCTAAATTTTCAGAAGATGAGAATTTCCAGAGCTAGAAACCTATCAAATCTCATTTTTTCAAAACAATGTAGAGATGAAAACCTCACTCCAAATTTCGCCAAATGCAACCATCTTCTTAAACGAGGTCAGAACATTTCTATCTTCAATAAACTTAGTAACACCCTCATCAAACATGAAATCAAATTCACCAGATTTTGATTAATTAAAATATCTGAAAAACATATGGGCTTGCATCTCCAGCTATCATCAACTCTTCGCTTTGATCTTTGGCAGAATGTAGATGCCTTCACCTTCACCAAAGCTGAAAGAATTCTTGATTACTCTTTTGCAAAGAAAACCAAAAAACTTAAAACCCTAAGAAACACTGATTTCAACAATAAAGCAGGAAATATTCTCATAAACTGTACCACAACTCAATTGCTTCGGAAACACAGTTGTTCCAACTCAGTGCTAGTCTTGGCCACTCCTAGCCCCTCCCAACACCATTCTGCCCCCATAGCACATCCAACCACCAACACTTGTTGTGCTCTCTCCAACAACTCAGTTTAAAATACGCAAAAAAAATTAATAGTGATTACACGCAAACAGAAAGTAATGACAAAGCTACGCAGAAAATATATAGTGATCACAGCCCTCCTACTCAACACCGTGCCACCATCATGCAGATTGAAAGCAATGGTCAACACCAAGCTCCCATCACGTAATACGCCCTCATGCAGAAAAAAAAGTAGCAATTGTAGCCCTCCTCAACACCATGCCTCAATCACACAGCTGAACAACATCTTGACAGTGTAGTTTAAATCCAACAGCAACAACTCCACCTTCGTTGCCACCTACACTAATTACCCCCCATCAAATGCTCAATTAAATAGCTCATCACAGAAAATTAACAAAAAACCCTTCATTTCTGCCACAAACTCGACAATTTCAGTAAAAAAAACTGGAAACGCAATCAGACATTCGATTGTAGTCAACCTCTCAAAGCTGATATTAGATGACAACCTAAAATCACTACTAGAGAAAGGCCTAAATTTTGCTTTATCTCCAGACAAAATTCCTATAAATGATATCATAAGAAACATTGAAGTCATCATCAAAAACATAGATCAAAATGTTGCTGAAGAAATAAGACAGTTCGTTGCCAGAATTCTCAGAAATGCCAGACCTTCTCCTAGCAACATCTCCAAAGAAGAATGCAAAGCCTTAAAAAACATCAAGAAAAAAAAAGACATCATAATTTTAAAACCAGACAAAGGAAATGCCACTGTTATTATGGATGGGACAGATTATGATAATAAAAAGGAAGAACACCTTAACAATAGTGGTTGCTATAGAATTCTTAAAAAGCACCCTAGCAACAAAATTGTTCGCCGAGTTAGTAACAAAATAAAAAACTCCTCTCTTGATTCCACTATTAAGAACAAGTTAATACCCAATAACGCCATCATCCCTATAATATATGGTGTGCTTAAAATCCACAAATCCGGAATTCCATTGAGACCCATTGTGAACACTATAGGTTCACCTACTTAGTGGTTAGCAAAGTACCTTGCTAACAAACTTAGACCTTTATCTGGGAACACTCCCTCTTACATCAAAGACTTTGCTTCTTTCATAGAATGGATTAAAAACCTAGAGATTAATGACAATGACCTCCTGGTTAGCTTTGACGTTGTATCCCTCTACACTATGATTCCTGTAGATGAATCCATAGAGGTATTGAATAAAATCACAGACCATGAAACTGTGGAACTAGTAGGCATTTGCCTTAAATCTTCATACTTCAGTTTCAAAGGAAAAATCTATGAGCAAACTCATAAAGTTGCCATGGGATCTCCTTTATCACCATTGATTTCCAACTTATACATGGAACATTTTGAACAAATGGCCCTTAAATCTTTTCCCTTTACCCCTGATGAATGGAAAAGATATGTAGATGACATTTTCACTAAATGGAGCCATGGTTTAGATAAACTCAATGAATTCTTATCACACATAAACAACCTCTCTGAACACATAAAATTCTCTATTGGAATTGAAAAAGACAACCAACTCCCCTTCCTAGATGCCCTCCTTACCAAGAAAAATGGCAAAGTAAGCCACCAGGTCTTCAGGAAACAAACTCACACTGACAAATATCTTCATTCAAATTCCGACCACCATCTGAAGCAGAAAGTCGTTTAAAACCCTAGCTACCAGAGCTTCTAGAATCTCTGACCCTAAAAATTTAGAAGAAGAACTCAACCACCTCTACAAGGTATTCATAAACAATGGCTATAAGAAAAACATTATCCAAAAAATAATTAAAGAATCCTCAACCAATAGCCAAAAAAGAAAAACTCCTCAAAACCCTAGAATCTCCTTACACTATATAAAATGAACCATAGACAATTTCCAAAATTCTCTCCAAGCATAACATCATGGTTGCCTTCACACCCCCAAAAAATCACAAAGGAGTATACTCGGTTCCCTGCTCATGTGGAAAAGTATATATAGGTGAAGTAGGGAGATCCTTTGGCATAAGGTTAAAAGAACACATTAATGATATTACAAGAAACAAGTTGGAAAAATCAGGTCTAATAGAGCATGCATGTTCTTCCTCACACTACATTTGTATGGAACAAGCAAAATTAATTCACAAGGAAGACCATTATTTAAAGAGAAGGGTGAAAGAAGCAATTGAAATCGAAAAATATTTTAACAACATGAATAGAGACGATGGGCTAAAATTAAGTAACCCCTGAAACCCTTATTAAATAAAATTAAAAAATAGTAAACACAAATATACAATCATCCATTCATTAAATAAATAAATAATAAAAAAAATAAACTCTTTTAAACAAAATTTAATTAGTCAACATAAATAAACCTTGATTAAGCAGATTACTAGTATAGTATTTAATACATAGCAAAGAACTTAAATACATAACA
>APFE030304141.1:0-31714 GCA_000404065.3 Pinus taeda
TTCCACATCCACACTGATGCCTTGAACAAAGCCATAGAGGCAGCCTTAGGACAAGTTGAAGAAAAACTCCCATGTGCTATATACTTTGTCAGCAAAAACTTATCCAAGGAGGAAATGAATTATACGGTAACTGAGAAAGAGTTCCTGGCTATGGTCCATTCCCTGAACAAGTTCCGACACTATATCATTGGCTATCAAAAATTTGTACATACTGACCATGCTGCAATCAGATATTTAATGAATAAGCCTGATGTGAATGCTCGTATTATTAGATGGTTACTTTTGTTGTAGCAGTTTGATTTGACCATCGTTGACAAACCAGGTAAAGAAAGTGTTGTTGCTGACTTTTTGCCTAGAGTGAATTTGACTTCAGGTGAAGAAGAAACAGTGGATGACCAGATGCCAGATGAGCATCTCTTTGCTATCTCAGCACTCTCCCCATGGTTTGCTGATATAGCCAACTATCTGGTCTCCACACAGTTCCCTCCGCACTTATCCTCAAAGGAGAAGATCAGAATCATGAAAAAAAGTGCCTCATTCACTTGGATCAGGGGCAGCTTGTTCAAACTTGGCCATGATCAGATCTTAAGGCATTGTGTAAGGGAGGAGGAAGTCTTTGACATCCTCCTAACTTGTCATGATGGGCCTTGTGGAGGACATTTTGCAGGCAAGAGGACTGCCTTCAAGATTCTACAGGTAGGCTACTATTGGCCCACTCTTCATCAAGATGTCAGAAGATATATCAGCCAATGTGACCAATGCTAAAGGATGGGGAAACCAACCCCAAGGGATGGAATGCCTCTCCAACCTCAGGTGACTCTTAAGCCATTTGAGAAGTGGGGTATGGATTTTGTGGGTCCTATTAACCCTCCTTCAAGGCAAAAGTCTTACATCATTGTGTGTACAGATTATCTGACAAAGTGGGCAGAGACCAAGGCAATCAAAGCAGCAACAGAAGAAAAGGTGGCCGAGTTTTTAAGAGAACATTTTCTACAAATTTGGCTACCCAAGGGAGTTAGTCACCGATCAAGGAAGCCAATTCACCTCCAATTTGATTGAAGACTTGCTTGCTCATCACAAAATCAAGCATAGGACTTCCACCCCATATCATCCTGAAGCGAATGGGCAAGTGGAAGTCACCAACAGAGCATTAGAGGGGATCTTGACTAAGGTGGTGAGCAGTAGCAGAAGGGATTGGGCAGATCGTCTAGTTGAGGCCACTTGGGCCTACAACACCACTTGGAAGATCACAACTAGTTTCACACCCTATGAGCTGGTCTATGGGAAGAAAGCTTTGCTGTCAATCGAGTTTGAATACAACACATTGAGGATGGCAGCTCAGCTGGACCTAGATCTCAGCCATGCTCAACAAGAAAGGTTAATGCAGCTGAATGGGTTAGGCGAACTTCGAATGCAGGCCCTCCTCCACTCAAAAGTGACTCAACTTCAGAGGAAGGTGTGGCATGACCGGCACCTCAATGACAAACAATTCCAGCCGAGAGATTGGGCGCTGCTGTATGATTCCAGACGTAAGGATTTCAAAGGGAAGCTGAGAATGAGGTGGCTAGGACCATATGCAGTGGTAAAGTGTAATGACAATGGTTTTGTCCTTATCCGGACTATTGATGAAGAAGCCATCCCCATGCTCGTCAATGGGCATCGACTAAAGATCTACAGGAAACCTCTTTCGAGACAAGAGTTCGTCAAAACTATGGAAAAATCAGTGTTGGATATAGAGAAGGGTTCTGCCTCTATTTTGGGCACACCCTGAGCATCATTTTATATTCAAAAAAAAAATGCAATAAAAAAGATCCTTGGGTGAAAACCTTTCTGAGGCGCCCAAGGCAGATGATAGGAGTGAAAACCTCATTGAGGCGCTCCTGTTGTCTCTCTAAAAAAGAATGGGAATAAAAGGATCCTTGGGCGAAAACCTTTCTAAGGCACCCAAGGCAGATGGTAGGGGTGAAAACCTCATTGAGGCGCCCTTGCTTTCTCTTCAAAAAAAAAAAAAAAAAAACGAAAAATAGAAACAAAAAGAAAAAAAAAAAGAAAAAAACAAGCTGATCTCTGAAAGTGTTGTAGGTTTCAGGTACACAGCGCACCAAAGGAAGACTCTCAACTCAAGCACAAGGGTCCCTATTAAGCTACCAGACAGCCTCACATGCACACCCACTATGAACACTCATTTTTCCAAATTTTGGGCACAATCGGATCATGGTTCAGCCTTCTACAGGAAACTACAGGACTTTCTACAGGAAGTTTTGTATTTCTATAGGAAACTTCCTGTAGAACTTTTGGACGGGCCAGAATCGACTGTAGGGAAGGATTTGAAGCTTGAAGTCAGCTGAGGAGGCATGCAACCACCCTTTTCTTCCATCCTCCACTCGCTTCACCTCTTTTCACCGCCATCACTCCAATCTGAGCAAGCACACCTGCACATGCAACCAAAACTCTGTTTTTCAAATAAGGAAAATTGTGTTTTTTTTCAATCTAAAAAATAAGGTCTTCTGAGGCTCGAGCACTCACCTGTTTAGGCGACCTCAAGACCTTTCACCTGCGAAACATGACTCGAATTATGTCAGCATGCACCCCAGGAGGAGAAACGGCTACAGGATGTCCTACAGGAATCCTATAGCAGCTGATCCAGCTGGAGTACCTACCACGAAGACACCAGCAGCTCGCAGAATCGGTGCATGCCATATTCGCCACCAGAGGAACGGGTCTCCAAGACTCACAGCCAGTAGCAGCCAATGCAGGGAAGCTGCAGCACTTGAACACGATGCAGCAGCACGCAAATCCAGCATCCCTCGTCTTGAAACCTGGAAAAAACCACGTCCACGGCCGCACAGGTAAGTGCCTAACCTTATTTCGTCCAATTGCATAAGCTATACTTTGAATATGCATGACTATGAGAATGGATGGATTGAACAAGGCTAGTTGCCACTCAACTAGCCACCACAGCCAGTCAAGCTGCCTCATAGGATCTGAACTGGATTGATTATGCTGAAAGGGTGGATAATTGGCACGTGGGAAGTGTCCAGTCGGGGAGAAGCGGAGGTATGACAAGAATGGCGGCGGAAAATGCAGAGGAAAGAATTCGGCAGTCAGGGGCACGCTGGGGAATGATTGCAATGACATCGGCCAACTGATCAGCGGGGACAGCTCACCCCCGTGCCATGAATTCTGCAGCTATTCGAAATCGGTCGGTTGATACTTATGATGCACTGCAGTCATTTATGAACACAACCGTTTTCTAGCCGAATGTGCGTCCTCCTCCTCTGCAAGTGGTTAGCCCGACTTTTCGGCCTGTTCAAACATCCTGTTACCGCTCAGACTGGTCCTGCGCTACCGTAACCTCCTCCAGAAGCAGAGAACAACTTCTACAGGAAGCTGCACTACAGGAAACACGGCATCCGAAGCAGTGCGGACTGTTCACGTCGAGGGTGGTGAATTTCAGCGAGGTAGGCAGAATTCAACCTCCCAATGCAAAAAAAATTCCAAAGGTGGTGAATTCGACATAGTGAAGGGGGTAGAGAAATTTGAATGCAATTCTGTCTGAAGTTTTCTGTATGTCGCTGCCGAAATCATCTTAGTAATCTACATGAGAAATTTCCTCCACGCGTGAATGAAAACTCCCTCCTGTAGAAAGTGATACCCTGTCAAAACACTGTTAATATTGTAAATTTTAGGCGGCTGTGTGTATAATGGAGACGTAGCTCTGCGCTCCGTGTGAAAAATTCCCGAAATTCTCCTTCTATATATGTGAGCAGGCAAATTCAGCACGGGGTAATTGACCAAAGATATCTTTTTTTTACGCTCTCAGGAGGGAATCCACCCAAAATTCCCAGTCTGCGTGAAAACGCGAGAAAACACAGAGTTTTACCATGTCGAGTGGGTTCATTCGAAAAGAACCTTCGGACTCAAAGAAATTACGGGAAACCCTTGAGGTGGTGGACTTGTTTTCCCGTGCAGAATGGATGTCATTTTGTGGCAAGTTCCAAGGTCACGACGATGAAATTGCGGAAGAATTCCTTCGGTCCCTAAAGCCGAAGTCAAAAACATTGGCCATTGTCAATTTCAGAGGACTGACCCTCAGACTCACCCCACAACTCATCAGCAGGGTAACTGATCTTCCAATGGAGGTGCCTTGGGATAAGGAGGAGAGGAAGCTTGGTCAGAAGGCTAAGAAAGAATTCTTCTTGCCAGAAGAACAATTCTCAGAAGATAAGAATGGAGTTCGGAGGACTAGCCTACAACCGTTCTGGAGTGAAGTCAGCCTCCAAATTATGAAGTATATTACGTGTGAGGGGCGATTTAGCATCATATATGGTTATCATTTTCGGCTGCTCACAGAACTCAGACACCACATGGACCTACCCTCAGAACAAAAATCGAGCATTACTTATTTCCTACTGCAGTCCATGACTAAATGTGCCACCAAACTCAGAGAGGGGACACCAGACCAACTAGCTCATCATGGGCTTATTAAGCTCCTCATGGAAGATGCACTCCACACTTTCACTGTCCATCTCTCCTAGGAAATTTTCTGGAATATGTCGAAGGACAATGACATCGAGTCTTAGCCGAGGAGCTCACTTCTTCTAATAGTGAGGAGAAGGAGCCTACTTAGGCCGAGAAGAAAGTTAAAAAACAAGACACCCCTAGCAAAACACTAAAGAAGGAGCAAAAAGGAACACCAGCAACAGGGCAAGCTACCAAAACAGGGGATGATGGGATTGCACCAATGCCTAGGGAGAAACGACTACAGAGCAGGGCAGAATGGACTGAGAAAGTCCAAGACAGTAAGGGCACCCCTAAGGCAACCTCAGCCAAGATAAAAGAAAAAGTTCCCTCGGCCAAGCAGGCTAAAACAATACCCTTGGCTTCTACAGGAAAGCAGTAGAGTATTTCTACAGGAAAGCTGAAACCGGCTTCTACAGGAAAGCAGCAGAGTATTTCTACAGGAAAGCTAAAACCAGCTTCTACAAGAAGCCAGAAAGCAACCGCTACAGGACTTTCTACAGGAAGTCCGAAAGGAGGACAACAGAAGGAGAAGTCGATCGAAATCCTAGCTAGGGAGGCAACAGCTATGCTGGCCGCCCTAAGTACCTCTCACAAGCCAAAAGAAAAACGAAAGAGGGAGACTCCTCTGTATTTCAAAGCAAGAAGGAGTGTAGGGATGAAGACTGGTAGACCCCAGCCTCCATCAAAAGAACCGATCACTATCTTGGATACCCCTACCACACCAAGGGATAAATCCCCCTCTAAAGCATCCATTACTTATGAGCGAGGGAGCCCAAAAACATCCTCATGGAAGGACAGAATGGAAAAATTAAGCTCAGAAGCCTCTCTACAGGATGTTGAGGCTATTCTATAGGAAACTTTGGCTAGGTTGAAAGAAACTGAGCAGATGGAGGAGAAAGCAGCCGAATCACCACAAGAGGGGGAGGGAGCAGCAAAGTCACCACCAAAGGAGGAGAAAGCCGATGTTATCATGGAACCAAGCCCCCAGCCCAACTTAGGCTCTTATTATAAATTTTTGGAGGCCAACAGAATTATTCCCCAAAAGTTCACAGTGCCATTGTTTTTAGCACTAGAGGAAGAACGGGTACGAACCCACACGTGGATGAGGATCACTAAATCTAAAGGGTTAGTAGATATAGGACCTCTAGAGGAAAGGCTCAGGGAAGCATAAAGGGAGTTGGCAAGAGTAAGGCATGTGGAAAGCTCCCAGCAAGCCAAGTTAAGAGAAGAGAATGAGCTGCTCAGACAACAGCCCCAGCTGCAGGGACAGAGGAAAGAAAAGGACATGACAGCCAAGGATCCCTCAGCAGAGCCTCAAGGAAAAGAAGAGATGCAAGCTAATCTTGAGGAATTCAACCAGCAACTACAGGAAAGTGGACTACAGGTAGATATGGAGATACAATCCCCAAAGTAGCAGGTGCAAGAAAAGGAGGCACAACTGGCCTGCATGGCCAGTTGGGCAATTGAAGCACTGCAATGTAATAGTGAAGTTCATGAACAAAGAGGAAAGGTCAAAACTCCATGTAGACTATGTGAAGTGGACCATACCCTTCGCCGTTGTCCTCTTTTGGATGAGGCCAAGAAAGTCTTGCATAATTGTCCTGCTTCACTGCAGCGACTTCCATCTAGATACAAGAAACTCTCCCCAAGTCCTTTACTAGTTGAAAATCCAACTGACATAACTCAATTGTCGGTCGAAACACCTATCATTGAGAGTGAATCTTCTGAGTCCATATCGGACCAAAGTAAACAGGTCGAGATGGTAGTCAACCCAGTTTTTCCTTCAGAAGGTCCACCTTTAGATGATACCATTCCGAAAGAGAGTGAGAATGATACTGTTCAAATTATTTTTCTTACTTCAGAGTCCGATGAACTTGGGGGAAATCCACCCGTTCCTTCACGACAAGAAGAGAATCCCCCAGTTCTCGCTACTCAAGGGGTTGATTCAACCATTTATTCGGTACCCCCTCCAAGCAGTCTAGTCGCTTCGTTCAATTGGAATCGACTAGCGAGATCCCGCCTTCCTTCTAATGTACCATTTGGATCATAGTACAAGTTTACAAAATGATCGTGTTTGGCACTATCATAGATGAAGGGGCATAAGTGAGTATCCTTTCCTCAACTTCTTAGAAAGTGCTTAGTTCACCACCGCTTATGCCTGTTACACAAAATTTGTCAGGTTTTAAAAAAGGAACCACTCGACTGTCAGGGATTCTTCCTAAGTTCCCAATAACTTCGAGAAGGAAAACCGTTCACTTGAACGTGATGGTAGTCCAAGGACTGTTAGATTACAATCTACTCCTCAGACGTGACTATGTTTACAACATGGAAGCTATTGTTTCAACACTCTTTTGAGTAATGTGTTTCCCGCATGAAGGAAAAATTGTCACTGTTGACCAGCTTTCATTTCCCGGTTCAAACATAACTTCAAGTCAAACATCATCCCTAAATGGTCCTTTTGCGTCGAGAATGTCTCTTCAACCTTCATTCCATCCACCTAATTACCGCGAGTAGTCCAGTGAATGTAACAAAGCTTAGGGGGCATGCACCCTTGTCCATTTAGCAGATGAAACCAGCTGAAAAGATATAAATTTCCCTGTAAGTTAAGTGATTGGTCTGACACACCACTCACCTTTGTCTATTTGGTGGACAAAGCCAATGAAGTGTTTTGTCTAATCGTTGACTAAAACCGTCCTACTTAACCACAGTGATTTCCATATTGTTACTGGAAACTCTCCTTTTCTCGATGCCTGGGGGCATGCAACCCTTTTTATGCAAGCTAAAAATGACCAATTTCATTTTTTAGCTTTTTAGCATTTTTTATCTTTTTAGCTTTTTAGTCTTTTTAGTATTTCAACTTCTTAGGTTAGGTGATTGGTCTGATCCACCATTCATCTTTGTCTGTGCCGCAGACAAAGCAGAGGAAGTGTTTTGTCGAGCTACTGATGAAACCATCCTTCCTAACCTCAGTAGTTCCTTAGCTTTCTAGTTTTTCTATCTTTTTAGCCTTTTAGTTTTGGCGTTTCTAGCTTACATAAAAAGAAAGTTGAGCATATGTTGTCGCATGGTTCAAGCTCCTTAAAAAATGAACCAAGCTATGAGAAATGTTTCCGCAAGGTTCAAACTCGTTAAAAATAAACCCGCCACTGAGCATATGTTCCCCCAGAGTTCAAGCTCGTTAAACAATGAACCCAACTTCGGTAAATAACCTTTGTGATTGCCATTCTATCTGCCTCTTGAACCTTGGTTGTGTTCCTGCCACCACCTCCATCCTTTGGCCGATCATATGCTTCCACTTGATTGTTTACTTTTTTGAGGAATAGCTGTGATGAGTGATCCTGTTAGCCACCCTCTTCACATCACCATGTTTTGAGAAGTTCCAAGCTTACCCAGAACCAATTGCTACCCTAAATACCACTCATTCCTCAAAAACGAGTCTCCTTTAAACTCTTTTCAAACTCGTTAAATATGAAAAGATTGTCGAACAATTGGCCTTTCTAGCTCGTTAAAGTGATTGGAAGTGCCATCCCTCCTGTACATTTTAAATCTTTTCTGGACCTGAGGGATTATCTCATGAAAAAGTTCGAGTGCTTGTCTTTTTCGGCTCGTTAAAGTGATCGGAAAACTCATACCTTTCGTATTATTTTATCCTTTTTCAGACTTAAGGGATTATGCTACGAAAAAGAACTACTAGAGTTTCCTTTTCGTCCCTTTTCAAACTCTCTAAACATGAAAAGGACCGAGTTATCCTTATCATTAAACTCGTTAAAACAATAGCGACAAACTTGTCCACCCAGACAAGAACAAGTTTCACTGTCGCTAGGCTCGCTAAAACATAGCGATGGGTTTGTCCGAAGGGCAAATTATAGAACAAGCATATGTTATCCTCCTCAAGCTTGACAAAAATAAAAAGGTATTGGTCAGCAATGACTAGGGAAAAAGGGAAGAAAACTTGAAGGATTTTATTGGTAGCAGGTCGCTCTTGAACATGACACTTTCACTCCATCACCATGATTGAGTCGGGTTGGGTTATTTCGTTCACTAGTAATATCACCATTGGTCATCCATACCATCCATTTTTTGGGATTAGTGCTACCAATCCATTTCAATGTCACCGATATGTTCAAGAGAATTCATTCAGAGAATTCACCATCCAGTTATTGCCTCATCCACTGCAATACCTTCACCCTCCATTTTTCATGACTGCCATTCCTGAACCTTGTATTGTCAGATCGTTTTTCACCTCTAGAAAATGATTTTCTTTGTTTCGTGTCGTAGATGTGGGATACATTAACGCCCTCCTACGATGGGTCACTTCTTGTTGACATCAGCTCATTATCCAAGAAGTTGACTTAGAAACAACCCTTTCAGTGCTTTGAAGCTTGCATGCCTCAATGGAAAGTTTCTCACTTCTAGTGACAGGTTTAAATCAATGGCCTTCGACCGAAATATTTTGCGTGGTGTTCGACATCAGATCATATATTCACACCACGTGAATTGTACTGTAGTACCTTGAGGGTCATTATCATTATCGGTGATTCCTCTCGTGCCTGTTAATAGCTTACATTATTGGTTGGTAATTAGGCAATGTCTTTCCATGTTTGACTTCAGGACATCTTTTCACATGGATTGACTTGTACATCGGGCAAAGATTGAATGAGTTTGAAGACCCCAGATCTAGTTTCATCCATCTGGGCTGCGATATATTCAGGAATATAATGACATCAGATGTACACAGAAGCTGCACAGATGCACAGATGATCACCCAAGCTAGGGATGATGACTCTACACATAAATAATCACTAGTCTGCAACTACAGACGATTATATGTCCTATGTACATGAAAATGAATTTATAAAGATGAGAATGGGAATGCCTGCCTCAGCTAGATCATGAAAATAATATGATGATGATGTATTGTATTGTATCTTATACAGGTCACCTTCCAGTTCGAATACCTCAGATCCTCATGATAAAGCATTTCACACGACATCAAAAGATTTACGACTTCATGCTTTAGGGGGCAACTGTTATAGACATATTTGGGAACTGCAACCCCAATCTTATATGTCAATAAACCAAGGTCTCTTTAACCCCTAAAAGTGTTGTTTCATACCCTAAAGGATCATGGTCAATTGATTACATCATTCCCCAAAAGTTCCACCTGAAAAACCACTCAGAACTGGCCAAAACTGGACCATACTGACTGCTCCACTGTCAGGGTGCGATGCATACTGACTTCTACACTAGCCAGGTGCGATGCATACTGAAGAGGCCTTCTGTAGGGTATGATGAGTGAGAATGGACAAATGTCCAAGATAGTTTGCTAATTGAATGCTCATGGAATCTTCTAGAAACTTATCCTATGACACTTGCATCTCTAAATTCGCCCAGGGATGAGTAAGAGATCCAAGAAATCTCCAAGTGGAACCAAGAACAACAAGTGGAATGACACTAATCAAAAACCCAGAGATGACTCACACCCTTGTAGACATCTATAAATGGATCCCTCATCTGAGAGATCTGGAGGTTGGAATTTTGTAATTTGTAAGGAAGTGTTGATAGTTTGTCTTTGAGAAGAAGCATTATATTTTTGGGTGATCTTTCTTTTCATGAGGTGAAGAGGGCTTTGATGTTGGGAGGATGATGCTAGATCAGACACCTGGGTTTTAATTCTCCCTTCTATTTTAATAAAGTTCTTTGAGTTTTCCTCCATACAATCGTGTATTTGTGAATCTTGTTACTTGTGAATGCCATTTTATGTCTTATGTATTTCTAGTTCTGCATTTTTTATGATATAATAGATCGAGATGCTTTGATGGTGTTTTCTTACTCTCTTATCTATCATACATAGAGGAAATTACAAATTGCTTTGATCGTTTCTTTCTAGGATAGCTGCCAATCCTATTAGGACTAGCAGATCGAAAAGACACTAGTATTCTCGGAAACATAGGGTGATGGCACAAATATCTCTCCCTCTCCTGTGCCTCCCACTCTTGTACCATATTGTATTGGTCAACCCTTTGCTCCTGTTGTTATCACTCCTTTCTCCATTGACATCTCTGCATGATTGACATATAAAATACATCAACCTCTACATAAAACATAATTTTCTTTTATTAAATGAAAAATGTGTTATAAATACGAACATATAAATTTCAATTAAAAAAAAAAATCAAGGTCAGTGCACCAAAAAAATAGGGATGCACCAAATATGGTCTTTACATCAACTTGACGCACCACTTTTAGTGCACATACATACATAATATTCTTATTTTTATTTTCCAATGCAGTGTTGACATAACATTTCACACTAATGCATTAATTTTATGTCAACACACCACACCGAAATGTTTAGGTTAACGAAAGAACCAAGCTATAATTTTTTGATATTATGCAGTGCATTTGGTAAAATAAAGTTCACACTAGGAAGTTACTTTTACTAAATGCACTGACAAAAATAATAATATTTTTTACGACAATGCGTCCTTGGACATAACTTCCTAGTGTGTTAATCTTACGCACCGGTTAAAGGTACTTTCAATCTGCCACCCGATGCAACCCCTAAAAAATAAAAATTTTTAAAGCAGTGTGTCATGGAACTTCACGACTTGGTGCATTTCCATTTACCAAACACACCACATAATATTAAAAATTATGATGCATTAACTTTATGCACCGATTTTTGGTGCACCCTATAAATTTAAAGGGTGCATTATCGATTTGAATTGGATAATTATATTGTTTGTCCTCCATATCGATGCATTTGGAGTGGAAAAGTGGAGGAATATTCTCATGGGACTGTTTTTACCAACGGAATCTAGTTTGGCGAAATAGGGTCTAAAACCTTTCGGGATAATTTTGAGGCATCAAATGATATTTTTGTGGGTAAATCATTTTTGCTTTATTGTAGCTCCTTTTATATCTATTCTATACACAGATTTCTTTCCAACAACACAAGAAGCATGTCAATCATAGTTTGTACGCAAAATTTATGCCACTAAGAAGTTGACCTTCCTGTTTTCACAACTATAGTTCGGAAGGATGTCGCATCAGCCCCCATTATTCATGGAAAAGGTTCTAGCCACATGTTTGTGATGTAAAAGACTCTAGAAGAGTCTATATTGTAACTCTATTTAAGAGTTGATGTAGTCAACTTAACCACTAGTAGGCTATCCAGTTGTGTTATAACCGGGCCACTAGGAGGAAGAGGCATTCCATTATTTCGAGAGAATTTTGTTCCATAGTTGAGAAAAGAGAGTTAGGAGAGATAGGAGGTAGAGCAAACAGAGAGGATTTGTGCATTGTAGTAGCCCATGGGCCACAACCATATTTTATATAGAGAAAGAGAGCGAAACAACCTCACCTTCCAGCTCGGTTTTCTCTTGAAAGGGTTTCGCAAAGAGCATATATTGTCTCTTGTGTGTGTGTGAGCTCATTTTTTCATTCTCTACTTTTCTACATTATTTATATTTGCATGGATGCACTTTACAGTTAAATTCACAGATCTTAATGTTTAATAAACTGTAATAGTGTAGATTTTTCAAAGTTTTAATATAATATTATTAGATTTGTTGTGACAAACTGTCGAGTGATATATCCACGACAGTTTACAAATCACCTATGAACGATGTGAGTCAAACCTCTTGAACGCACTGTGTAGAAAAAAAATTTGAAAAAAAAATACATAAATAAAAATGAAATAAAATAAATTTTTATATAATGAATTTTTTTACTTAATTTTCAATGGTAAAAATGAATTTTATAGCAGGTAAGTCTTTTTTATTTTTTTTTATCTAACCCTATTCCAATGTGCTCGTGTACCTGACGCACTAGTGCGAATTATGTACGAAGTGCACCACCATTTTTTAAATTAAAAATCTTGTCGTGGTACACCATGTTATTTATGCACAGGGGCATTTTCAAATAGGAATAGCACCAATGCTGCAAGGGAGTATAGCACCAAAATTGTAAAAATAAATTTTATGACCAACATTTCTCTAAATTTAACCCTTTTATGGTGCTATCAAGTGGTATAAACACCGAAGCTTCCTATTTACTTAGTGCACCATTGCTTTTTCATTTTTCAAAAAAATAACCCTCCAACGGTGCAACATTTTCTATTAAGGATTAGGGTCATCAATGTTGGCTATGTAAGAAGAGCACCACTCCTTTTAAATTAAAAACCTTTCCATGATGTACCATGTTTTATACACATCGAGTTATTTGAAAAAAGGAATAGCATTGATTCTTCGTGGGAGTATAGTACCGAAATGGTGAAAATAAATTTTACGACTAACATTTTTTGAAAGTTAACCCATGTCTGGTGCTATCAAGTAGTATATCCATTGGTGCTCCAAATTCACTTAGCGCACCACTATTTTGAAATTAAAAACCCTACAACGGTGCACCATGTTGTATATACACTAAGGCATTCAGAAAATTTCATAGCATAACTGTAAGTAGAGCCAATATCCCATATTCGGTTTCCTGTTTGCTTAGCCAGTTTCCGTTTGGATGCTCTGGGTCTCTACGAAGCCTCCTGATGCAGTGTTAGCCAGAATTCCATACTCGACATCCTGTTTGACTAGCCATCTCCTCTAGGATGCTAAATTCCTCACCTCATCCTGACGTTACCTCACACGGTTGTGAATTGACCCTGGGGCTCAACGAGACCCAACCCACCTTGGAAATCCCAATGATGGTCAGACCACTGCAAGGCTAGATCCCAAAGGATCGTAAGATCATATATATCTTTGGAGTGATGGCTCGCCCTCAAAAAATCTAAAAGCCTGAGGCCCTGACACCATTTGGTGGTTGAGGATATATCTTGCACTTTATGAAGCCGGTTGAGTTCTACTTCCCTCATGTGAAGCTGAATTTGTGGTTGAGTTCTATTCCCACTCATGAAGCTTATGGTTGAGTTCTACTCCCACTCATGTGAAGCTGAATTTGTGCTTGAGACAAAATAATTCCACTCTTGTTAAGAAGGGGTTGGGTTTTCACCCATCTAGGTATAGGAGTACTCTGTTAAGGCCACTAGCGGGCCATCCACGAGTAAGGCAAGGGCTAGTGGCCACACATTACCTTACTGACTCGCATTTAGTTTTACACGATAGGGTTGGTAGCTTGAGGTAGTTACGGTTTGTTCCTAATGAGAGAAAATGAATTAAAAGGTGTTTTTCCTCCTCTTTATTTGTAAGCCAAAAAAGAAGAAAAGCTCTATACCTGCCATAGATCTCATAGTTTTTGAGTTTTTTTTTACAAAAAAATTGCATAATCTTCCATCAAAGAAATGAGCAAAATATTTAGTACTTAATATTCTTCTTTTTTCTGTCAAGGTGCTTGGGTCTTTTTCCACTCCCAGAATATAAATGACCTAAAACTCTATCCGTGCATTTAAGTGATGTCACAATGTGGGTTGGACTTCTTCCCAACTTATTAGGTTGTCCTTATGCATGGCCCACCATCTCTAAGAAGTGGACCTCAAGGTTGCATCTAGTGTCAAAACTCACTTTTCTTTAGGGATCATTGATCTCGTGTCATCCATGAACTCCTCCACATCCTTGGTACCATCAAAAATTGGAGGGTCCCTCAACTCTATGCTAATCTAATGGAATGACTTGAACATGGTGCAATGATGAGATGAAATCTTCTGGTTGCACTCTTGCCAACCTGAAAATGATTCTTGGGTTTTTGAATCATAGGAGCAAATGCTATGTCAGCTTATCGCTCCATTTGCTATGGGATTGACATAGTAATCCCACATTCTAGTTGTTAAGTTGTACAACTAATCTATCATTGCATTATCCATAATGTCGTTCAATGGCTCTATGTATGGGGATCCTTTGATAGGATTAATGTCTTGTATCACTCTTGTTCCACTAGCTTCAAAAGACATTCCTCCCTCCAAGGATGGTCTCGCTGTCATTTTCCCATTCAAACCTTAATGGGCCAGGGTAAGTATTTTGATCATTTACAATCCTAATGACCTCGAAATACACCATTATCTTCACAATTCTAAGTTTGGATTTCACATTTTCCAGATGGCCAATAGGTTCAATTTGATAACGATTTGCTAGCCTCAACTCGATGAGTGAACAAACTCGGCGCGCACTCCCCTTCATTTTCGACAACTTCTTTGGAAGGATGTTCACATTGGACCCCAGGTCTAACATGACATCCTAACCCTTATACCCATGGATCTAGGCATCCATCTTAAACTCTTAGTTAGTCTTGGGCCTCTTCCTTTGACTAACTCATATAACTTGTCTTTCTAGCAAAGGGGCATAGATGGGTTCCTCCTCTCCTCCCTCGATTAGCTTATCGAAGGGTGACTGCATAAATGATGCAATGGTTTATTGAGGAATCATTTTATTCTATTATTCTAAATGATGCAATGAGAACCTTCTCGATATATTACAATTCCCATCTCTCGATCCCCTATGGTTCCCCACCCCTGATGCTTAATACCAAATAGCGATGATTGTTGCTTCTACCTATACTTTCTATCGGTTCAGTAAAAGAAATAAAGGAATGCTATCTAACATGCTTCACGCTTCTACCTCTACTTTCTTACCTTCCTTATGTCAGGTAAGCCATTCCTCCTCACCGATGATTGGGGTGGGTGGGTAAATAGATGTCAGGTGAGTCATTCATCCTCAAGATCCCTGTGAAGAAATGCACTCTTCACATACATCTGAGGAACTTCCCACCGTTGAGCTGCAGTAATGGTTAGCACAAGCTGGATCGAGTCCATCTTTTCAACTGGTGCAAACATCTCATTGTAGTCAATGCCAGGTACCTCTGATAAGCCATTTTCCACTAGACGAGCTTTATTCTTATTTACTAGACCATCCGCTGTAAACTTTGTCTGATATATCCACTTACACCGAACAATCTTTCTTCCTGGAGGAATAGAAACTAGATTCCAAGTGTGGTTCCTCATTAGCAAACCATACTCCTACTACATTACTGCGTCCCACTCAGGAATACCAGCAGCCTCTTGAAAAGACTACGGATTTGTAGTAGTGGAAATATAGTAGTGGATTGGTAGAAAAGGTTCTGTAGTAGAGAGAGCCCATGGAGCACCCTGAAATTGAGAACATGTCTGCCCGGTGTCTGCTAGATTGCCAACCAGATTGTCTGCTACTTGTAGCATCTGATGTGCCCAAAGTGGTCTCACTGTCAAATCTGTAGTAGCATCTATAGTGTCTTCCTCTTAATCATCATCTGTAGCATCATTTGAAGTGGTAGAGGAGGAATCCATAGCAACCAAAGTCAAATCTACAGGATTTGTAGCAACAGAATTCAGACCTGTTGGATTCACAACACTTTCATTTTCAGCATTGAACGCACTATCTGAAGAAGTACTCGAAGATCCCTCCTTGAATCGAACACTTCTAGCAATGATCAGCTGATTGGTCATGGGGTTTATAAGCTGATATCCCTTAACGCTATTAGGATATCCCCCAAAAATGCAATACTGGCTCTGTGGTTCCAATACCTTCTGTTTCTCTACAGGAATGTGAACCCATTCTTGAAAACCAAACACTCTGAAGTGTTTCACTGTAGGTTTCCGATCGCTCCAAGCTTCAAAAGGAGTGACTTCGGATCTTTGAGTCACTCTGTTCTGGATGTAACAGGCACAATTAATAGCTTCTGCCCAGAACTTCGAAGCAAGAGATTGGAATTGCATCATACAATTTGCCATTTCCTAAAAAGATATGTTCTTCCATTCAGCCACTTCATTCTACTAAGGAGTGTATGGAACAGTACACTGCAATTCAATGCCTTTAGAGGCACAAAACTACTCAAGTTGTTGCTCACATACTCCCTATCTGTATGCAGAATTTTCATGGCCTTCCCATCTATCTGCAAGTGACTTGAAGTCCTGAAAATGCGCCTATAATTCGGGCTGAATCAAGTAGGGTATACCTTGAATTATCATCAATGAAGGTCAAGGAATATTTGGCTCTGCTGATCAAAGGATGAGGAAATGGACCCATCAGATCATTGTGAACAAGTTCCAGAACTTCTGTAGCTCTCCATGCTTTGCCTTTGTCAAACTTATCCTTCGGATGCTTGCTAAGAATACAACCCTGGTAGACACCATTAGAAAATCTTACATCCGGCAACCTTGAAACCATGCTCTGCTTGTTGAGTTGTTGCAAATAGCGGTAGTTGAGATGGCCAAACTGCTCATGCCATAATCTACTCACCTCATCTAAATGAGTGATTAAAATAGCAGACGGAGTCTTGGGAACAAAGTTTGAGAAGAGGTACAATCTGGACTGATGATCAGATTTACCAACAGCAACTGCAACACCATTTGTCATCTCACTAATGACCATAGAATCAGGTGTGAACTCAACTCGCCTACCTAAACCAGAATGAGTGATCTGATAAATAGAGAGGAGATTGGTTGACAATGAAGGAACACAAATAACATTCTGAAATGTCATGTCATCCATATCAATAGATCCTCTCCCATAGACCTCAAAAGGAGTATTATCTCCCATCAAGATAGTCAACGTAGTACAGGGCTCCAAAGATGCAAAGTCATCTCAAGATGAAGCCATGTGGTGTGAAGCACCCGAGTCAAGCACCCATGAGGAAGGCTGAGATGCAATAACTACAAGTGCCAGAGATAGATCCTTTCCTTTCCCTTCGTTCTCCTGTGCCTTGGCAGACTCTTTAGCTGGTGAACTCTTTTTGACAGAATCGAGCGATGTTCTTCTTATAAAGAAGATGAGTAAGATGATCAAGCTGCTTCTTCATGCACTTGTGTTCATCATGCCCGAGCTTGTTGCAATAGACACAGTTGACCTTCTCAGACTTTAGCTTTTCAACTTTTGAATAAGAGGTATCATGAGCAGATTGACATTTCTGCTCATTGCCTGTTGCGGACAAGCAATTGATTACCTTTTCCTTTTTGCTAATTCCATATAGTTTCAGCTACAACCTCAATGATTTCAATTTGGTGAAGAAATCTTGGATAGTTTCAAAGCTGCTCGGGCTCAAGCTGATGAGCTCATTCCCCTGCCAGCTGGTGACCACTTAACACATCCTACTTTCCAAATAGTCCTTCTAGCATGGTCCAAACTTCATTGGGTTAACTTGTAGATTTAATGTGGAAAAGGAGATCGGGAGATACAGAAAGACACAACAATCCATATGCTTCGTCACATATGTTGAACCACTTTAGCTTTTTAGCATCAAATATGGGTTCAACTTCAGTTCCCATTGTTCTTTTTGAATAGGCCTTTGCTCTTCAGATTCGATTTCCACTCATAGTCATTTCATGGCGTAAGGAGGGGAATCTGAGTCTAATCCATTGCTGTAGAATGAAACTACTATTGGATCCGTAGCAAAGTGAAAATTATTGTAGAACAAAGGTCCATAGAAAAATGGAGGAACGCCTTCAAGGCTTACGAGGACATTGTAGAATGGGGCTTCCTTTAGCTTGTTAGAAGGACGTTCGAACTACTTCAGCACAAAGAAAAGCTACTACATAACCAAATTTGATGTAGCGTATTAGATGGGTGTTGGAGGAATTAAAACAAGGCTGCTACATTCTATAGCAGAATTCAAATAACTTCTATGGCAATGGAAGGGATGGCTCCAAAGCATGAAGACACTACAAAATAGGGATGAAGTCGCTCGACCATAAGGGTCGCCATCGATTTCTCACTCATCCATCATATGGGTCAGGGCCTTCAATTGCTTAATAGAAGAGCATCTTCAGATACTATGAATGGTTGCACAATGATGAATTTTGATGCTGCTAAATAGAGTGTCATGTAGCTTAATGGAGGGGACGACTCCAGACCATGAAGATGCTACAAAACAAAACTTTCAGTAGTATGACCGAGGGCTGCCTTCAAGCCATGAATTTCACGTTGGTTTGTGCATGAAAACTTGCCAGCACTATGAAAGATTTCCCCAACTAAGGAAGTGATAATTTTAGTGACCTTCATGTAGTGCGCACCAGCAAAATCGAGCACAATGAGCCCCACAGAATTTAATTTTTCACTGCAACGAAACACTTCTATTTAGAATGTCCAAGGCTTTGATACCATGTGAGATTTGGCTCGAAACCGAACCACCCAAGATCTAGAATATAAAAAGAAAAACACCACTCAAGAAGTAAAACCAGATTTGTAAAGGTATTGGTATGCTCAAGCTTTGAGGGGAATAAATATGGAGTGATAACTCAGGTAAGTGATAACCCTGAGCTACACTTCTCTATGCTACCTGGCCTTCGCTATGCTCGCTCTTTGAGGGGAAACAAAGAAATGTATTTTGCTATGCTCAAGACACCTGAGCCTCAGGTAAGCTTCGCTATGTGTAAGATCGGTAATATCTATGCGACCTTAGTGCCCTATGCTCTTGGAAACTTGGTGCTTTGAGTCTTATCCTTTTTCCTTTAATATAGCCCCAAGGTTATAGGCAAAATTGTATTTTATTCTCCCCTCTTCCCTTGAGAATTTGTTATGGTTGATGCTCCTATACTAGTCCAGATCATTTTCACAGTTAATGCTTAATTTGAACTCACAACCTTGGCTTTCACTCGGTTAAATACAAAGGCTTCTACCTTCGCTGATGGGTCCACTTCAATGGGTTCCTTACCAGTGAAAGATTCCGTAGCATCCCTTCCTGTGCGAAAGCTACCACTAATGAAGGAGCTTCAATTAAGCCTTTCTATTCATGTATCTAAGGCTTAAGAGTTAGTATCCTTCCTTTGTACTACCCACTCATTAAGGAATAGAATAGAAGTTCTAAAATCATATGCCTACTATTCAGTCATCTAAGAAAGAATCGAAGAAAGGATAAGAAGGAATAAGATTAAGGCTAATCATTTAGAATAGAGGTTAGAGGGAGGAGATACGCATAGAAAGAGAAGCTTGTGATTCCATTATGACTATGTTACCTCATAAGCTTGCATAATCAACTAGCTCCTAATTCGGGACAAGTAATCCATATCCCTTGTAAGTGAGAACCTGATCTTCGACAATGCTGCTAATATATATGTCATTATGGTCATTACCACTAGGGGAAAGAAAATATAGAGTTTGAAGGGTAAGTATATTCAACCGCACTTTGCTTTGGGCAGGTAAGAGAGGCACATTATAGATAATGCTGCGAAACTCAAATACTTGGTAAAATTGAATGGGCCAGATTATGTGACTAGTGGAGGAGCCTTTTTATTAGGGTTGAAAGTGATCGTGACCAATATGCAGTAGATTCATATTCAGATTTTCCAAATCCAGATGCATAAGAACCTACACAAGCACCAATAGCAGTTGATTCCATTGATTCTTCTCTTTATTTCGATTATGTAGTTGACTATGATATTTAATAAGCACTTCATAAAGCAAAGGAAAAAGAACTTACATCCAACCTTTAGAAGAGTGAATAGGGAACCTGCTATTTGAATCATGTGGCCTACATACATGACATAACCGGATCGGACAAGAGGAGCTAGCTCAGCTAGCCATGGAAATTAGCAACACAATAGCTAAGCTAGGACACCCCCCCCCCCACAAGTAGGAGGCTGGGAGAGAAAACCTGGTTGTCCCCTCTGGCCCACTTGTTTTTAGGAGGACAGGTGGTAACCCAAGAAAAGAGGCAAGGTAGCCTTGTTCCCTAACCTCACCCAAAAAATCCGGGACACCCTAGTAATGGGCTGGGCGAGAAAACTTGGTTTCCCCTAAAGGCCCACTCTAGGATATATGGGCGGTAACCATAATATCTCAGCAAGGCAGCTTTTCTCCCTAACCTAAAGTGATGGAAACCCCAGCAATGGGTTGCGAAGTCATGTCTTCCCCATCAGGCCCATGTCCAATCGTTGTATGAGTGCACCTTATGGTAGATCCAACAATTTCCTAGGACACCCCCTTCCCACAAGGAGGAGGTTGGGAGAGAAAACTGGGTTTCCCCCTCTAGCCCACTCATTTTTAGGAGGATGGGTGGTAACCCAGGAAAACAGGCAAGGTAGCCTTGCTCCCTAACCTCACCCCAAAAATCTGGGACACCCCAGCAATGGGCTGGGAGAGAAAACCTAGTTTCCCCTGAAGGCCCACTCAGTGATATACGAGTGGTAACCATAATAGCTCAGCAAGGCAGCCTTGCTCCCTAACCTAAAATGATGGAAACCCTAGCAATGGGCAGCGAATCAGTCTGCCCCCTCAGGCCCACTAACGAGGTGGTAACCATAACCGATGAGGCAAGGCAGTGCCCTGGCTCCCTAACATCATCCGTCAAGATATGTGACGCTAGCAGGGACACCCCAGCAATGGACTATGAGTCATGTATGCCCCCTCAGGCCCAGTCATTGTATCACCAAGATAGGTGGTAACCACCGTGTTGAGGCAAGGGAGTCTCCTAGCTCCCTAACCTCATACGTTTAGAGATGGTATCCTAGCGAATTTTGAAAATTGATGTGATGCTAGCAGGGACACCCCAACAAGAAATTGGAGTCATGTCTATTAAGCTTAGGTCCAGACGAGTTGATGAAGCTTGAACCTGACTTCCCTAACCTTGTTGGGCTGGGAGAGAAAACTGGTAGCCCCCTCAGGCCCACACGGTGAGCTCATTTCAAGTGGTTTGCCACTTCCCGTTGCCATACACATGGATGGAAGTACCATGGCCTTACCCTGGGGTTTTAAACCCACCCTCTCTAACAACTAACTTAAGTCCTTTAAAGTAAATTTAGAGAAGCCCAGTGATTGGGTTCAAAATTTCATGGTAGTCCCATCCCCTCTCATTACACCCGTAACACCAGAGTGTCATCACTCCCCGTGGAGAGGACAGGCTCTTGG
Organism: Pinus taeda; assembly: GCA_000404065.3. NCBI lineage: Eukaryota > Viridiplantae > Streptophyta > Pinopsida > Pinales > Pinaceae > Pinus > Pinus taeda. Next base: position 21,348 of record APFE030304141.1, read on the forward strand.
GGTCACTTTACGGGGAAGCTTGGTGAGGAAATACCATGGCCAAATCAACCTGCAGTGAGGGTACCTAAGGAAGAGGTGAGGGTTTCTTCAAGTAAAACGTTTTGTCAAAATGGACCCCTGAATAAGATTCAGGCTAAGACATCTCTTGTCCTGCTTGATGCTTCATGTTTCATAGATTTACCAGAGGAATCTAACATGAAACCTGACACTCATGGCGGGTTTGACTTGGGATTACGCAACCATTCCTAGCCCACAAGAACACCAATGCAACTATCTCTTCAATGCTGGATAAAACCACCAACTATTCGAATTCTGTAACAATAACCAACAACCCTACTTATGACACAAAATGAAGCACCACTCAGATGACCGTTTGAACTATCAAAATGGAAAGGTATTTGGCCTTTACGTCCCCATCCATCCCATATACCCACTTTCTCGTTCAAATATTTTGCTTTGACAGATGGGTCATTCTACAAGGGTTCATAGGCATACAGAAGTTTTGATTTTCAACTAACTTTCGATGCCATTGATTAATTTGATGTTTGTGGTGCGAATTCAATAGATTCTAATGCGTTGGAAAAACTTTTTGAGTTATGTAATTCTAATAACCAACCCTTGATACACCAACATAAGAACCTCCCAGATGCCTCATTTTGCAACATGAATGGCTTTGTATTTCGTTTCCAATATTCCCCCCCATCCTATAGACATAGGTTTCCATTCAAATCTTGCTGCGATAAGGGGTAATTCTGCAAGGATTATTAGACATATAGAACCTAAGATTCACATTTTGATATTTATGCTCTTGATTAATCTAATTCTAGTGATGTGAAGCGAACTACAAGAAATGACCTATATAATAAAATTTTGTACCTAAGGAAGCACTGATGGCGGTTTTGGTCAATGTAGAAATTAGAGACAAACTTACAACACACAATATGAATAACACAACTAACCACAGCTCACTTTCGAAATATCTGCACTGATCCCTAGCTTGGACTTTCTCAGTGCCCACCATAAACTCTTAGAACACCAATAGAAATAACTCTGATTCGATCATTTTCACCACAAAAATGACTAGGTGTCTTGCTTCTATGTGTTTCTAGCATCCATTTTCTCATGCAAATCTTACTCTCATAATGGGACCATTCAGACAAGAATTAGAGGCCTTAGAAACTCATGATTTTCCCATCTCTTTTTATGCTTTCGATCAATCTGACTCTTGAGATGAGAATTCAATAGATTTAAATGCTTGAGAGGACCGCATTGACTTACTTAGAAATAATCACCAATGTTAATGGCACACAAAAGAGAGAGAAAATGGATAACCCCCCACCCCTCGAAGAGGGAGAAGGGACCTAGGCATCTCCCCAGAGTGAGTTTAATTTTTATGGTTTGATTTATTTATGGAGTCTCAAATGAGGTCAGGACCGCTAGTGGCTAGGTTGATGAGCTTTCCCCTAGTGGCCTACCTGAAAAGTGGATCCTAGGCAAGTCAGCTTCCATCTTCCCTAACCGTCGATCTTAAATTTAAGATCGAAAGTCCACTTTGTGGATTGGGATTCATGTGCTGGCCCCTCTGACCCACTGGCCTCTGGTATGGGTTGGTGGTAATCGTGGATCGAGGAAATCTAGTTTTGGGTCCCTAACATCTTAGTCAGAATGAGCAGGTCTGATTTTAGGTTGGGACCACTCGTACTATAGGCATTGATCTGGGTTGATGAGCAGGCCGCTTGGATCCATGATCATGTGGTTATCTCAAAGTCAAGAGAAAGTCCGCTTCCATTAGTTGTAAACTTCTTGAAATGCGCTTTAGCGATGTTCTAAAGCCTCTTAATTAGGTCAGTTGATAGATTTCTCATCTGGCCTCACAATCGACGACGAGCCAGTAGTCATTTTTGGTTGGAGACACTCCATTCGTGGGTTGGGCTCTAGTCCTGTCTCCAGAGGCCACATCATAGCGTGGGAACCTACTATTACCTCACAAAAAAATTCCCTAGGCCCCCTTGTACCTCGAAGAGGGCTAAAAGAAAAAAAAATACCCCCCACTTGAAGAGGGTGAAGAGAAAGAAAGGATCTCCACCCAAACGAAGAGGGTCAAGAGGGTCAAGAGAAAAAAAAATGGATATCCCAACCCCTCTTTGAGGGACAAGGGAGCTGGGGCATTTGCCCTTTAAAAAACCAAAAGTCTGAGGCCTTGACACCATTTTGTGGTTGAGGATGAATCTTGCACTCTGTGAAGCCGATTGAGTTCTACTCCCCTCATGTGAAGCTAAATTTGTGGTTGAGTCCTACTCCCACTCATGTGAAGCTGAATTTGTGGTTGAGACAAAATCATTCCACTCTTGTTAAGAAGGGGTTGGGTTTTCACCCATCCAAGTATAGGAGTACTCTATTAAGGCTACTAGCGTGCCATCCACGGGTAAGGCAAGGGGTGGTGGCCACACATTACCTTCCTGACTCGCATTTAGTTTTACCTAATAGGGTTGGTACCTTGAGGTAGTTATAGTTGGTTTTGAGCTCACCCTAACTGTAGCTACCGACGGCTAGGAAGACGGTTTCCACCCCAAGTGGGTTCCTATGTCACTCTGTCCAGATGTTACTTCGATCAGCCTTCCCAGCCTTTGGCATATCACCCCACGCTCGATTTATAGGATGCACTTTGGGGCCCCATCAAGGCTCAAGGCTTAAGGACGAGCCCCATCAAGGCACCAAAGGTGCATCCTAAGAAAAGGGGCCCCATCAAGGCTCAAGGCTCAAGGAGGGGTCTCCTTAATGGGGCCCCATCCTACCCCACCATATATAGTATCTAACTATACTCAATGGCTACAGTATGAGTGGTCCCAATCTAAAACCAGACGCGCTCGTTCTGTCTAAGATGTTAGGGACCCAGAACTGGCTTGCCTCGGTCCACGATTACCACTAGCCCATACCAGAGGCTAATGGGTCAGAGGGGCCAGTCCGTGGATCCCAATCCACAAAGTGGACTATTTATCTTAAATTTAAGATGGGTGGTTAGGGAAGCTGGAAGCTGACTTGCCTAGCTAAGGATGGATCCACTTTTCAAGTGGGCCACCAGGGAAAAGCTGATCAACCCAGCCACTAGCAGTTCCAACCTCATCCAAGACTCCATAAATAAATCAAACCATAAAAATTAAACTCACCCTAGGGAGATGCCTAGGTCCCACAAGGAGGAGGCTGGGAGAGAAAACCTAGTTTCCCCCTCTGGCCCACTCGTTTTTAGCAGGACAGGTGGTAACCCACGAAAAGAGGCAAGGTAGCCTTGCTCCTTAACCTCACCCCAAAAATCTAGGACACCCTAGCAATGGGATGGGCGAGAAAACCTAGTTGCCCCTAAAGGCCCACTCTGTGATATATGGGTGGTAACCATAATAGCTCAACAAGGTAGCCTTGCTCCCTAACCTAAAATGATGGACACCCCAGCAATGGGTTGCGAGTCATGTCTATCCCCTCAGGCCCACTAATGAGGTGGTAACCATAACCGATGAGGCAAGGTAGTCCCCTGGCTCCCTAACATCATCTGTTAAGATATGTGATGCTAGCAGGGACACTCCAGTAATGGGCTGCGAGTCATGTCTACCCCCTTAGACCCACTCGTTGTATCACCAAGATAGGTGGTAACCACTGTGTCGAGGCAAGGCAGTCCCCTGGCTCCCTAACCTCATATGTTCAGATATGGTATCTTGGCGAGGTCCGAAAATTGATGTGACACTAGCTGGGACACCCCAGCAAGCAATGGGAGTCATGTCTGTTAATCTTAGGTCCAAACGAGTTGATGAAGCCTGAACCTGACTTCCCTAACCTTATTGGGCTGGGAGAAAAAACCTGGTGGCCCCCTCAATCCCACTCAGGAGGACACGGGTGGTAACCATAGATCCCTTCCATGGCCTCTATCACACTCTTTAGATATAAAGATTTTTGGGTTCCAGGACACCCCCCTCCCACAAGGAGGAGGCTGGGAGAGAAAACCTAGTTGCCCCCTTTGGCCCACTCGGTAATATATGGGTGGTAACCATAATAGCTTAGCAAGGTAGCCTTGCTCCCTAACCTAAAAATGATGGACACCCCAAAAATGGGCTGTGAGTCATGTTTGCCCCCTTAGTCCCACTAACGAGGTGGTAACCATAACCGATGAGGCAAGGTAATCCCCTGGCTCCCTAACATCATTTGTTAAGATATGTGACGCTAGCAGGGACACCCCAACAATGGGTTGCAAGTCATGTCTGCCCCCTCAAGCCCACTCATTGTATCACCAAGATGGGTGGTAACCACTGTGTTGAAGGCTAGGCAGTCCCCTAGCTCCCTAACCTCATACGTTCAGAGATGATACCCTAGCGAGGTTCGAAAATTGATGTGACACTAGCAGGGACACCCCAACAAGAAATGAGAGTCATGTCTGTTAAGCTTAGGTCCAGACGAGTTGATGAAGCCTGAACTTGACTTCCCTAACCTGGTTGGGCTGGGACAGAAAACCTAGTAGCCCCCTCAGGCCCACTCGGGAGGACACGGGTAGTAACCATAAATAATGAAGTAAGGTTGTCTTGCTTCCTAACGTCATACATTTAGAGATGGTATCCTATCGAGGTCCAAAAATTGATGTGACACTAGCAAGGTCCGAAAATTGATGGTTCATCATGGTTCCAACAAGTCATGGTGTTCCTGGGTTTGACGCCATCTCAGGAATGAAATTGGTTATACTCGTATGCGGCTCACTCAGTGTAGCTACAATATTGATCTTGAAGAAATAATGAGTGCTTATGTCATTAGGGTGCAAATAATAGTATGCCACACCTTTAAAAAGGGCCTAAACACCCCTATGCCACTAGCTAGAGCATTCAACTCTTTTTTGAATGGGGGAGGATGCCCTTACTATTTAAGGCAACCAACCCAGATTGATTGTGATTCGTTTCACAACACCGACTAACGGGATCAGTCAAAAGGCACTTGAATTACCAGATTGATTTCCCTTTGACTATGAGTTCAGGTAGGGGAGCGCGGGATAGGGCCCTTTGTCCCTGCATGACCAACTGCACCAGCGAGCTCCAAGATCATTTGACAATGATGAATTTGGTCCAACATTGTGCTTCGAAGTTGGACACCATTGTCCATGGGAGGGACAGATTTCTCCCCAATTCAGAAAGGTACAGGAGAGCCATGGTGTAGCAGGGGAAAGTGTACATCTAGCCCTAGCCTTTCTTTATCGCTAAGGAATACACAACAGACTTGGTTCACCTCCAACCATTCACTCAATTGGGTCTCATTATCTAACTATCATTAGGCCAGCTCTCACTGCCTGGTCACCTGGAGTTAATGGGCTAGACCTGCTAGAGTTAGTAGTTGCGTGCTTCCCAATGAATGAAACTGTGGCCATAGGTCCTAATTCTGCACTAGATGGAGGATCTGACCACACGAACCAGCTCACATTCATTCCATTACATTCCATATATGAGAGCTCATCCCTGGTTTATGTAAGGGAAACCCTCGAGGGAATGGCCATGATTCAAGGGCTCCCTTGGGGTTTCTATTATTTCACGGTTGTGTAACAAGCTCTTTCTGAGGTGAGGCCTCACCTTGTCCATGCCTCCACCCCAGTTCCCCTTCTACCTCCAGCAACCTATTATATAGAAAGTTCAACAAGGTGAGTGGAGGATTAAAGCACCTCTGTATGGCATTGATAAGTGTGTGGAGTCTGCTCCTAGAGCATCATTGAATGGAGTGCAGCATTGGCAAGGGCGTGGAGGTTTCATGTTTCAAGTTGTTGTAGAGCGGAAAGGACTGGCCCTTCTCCGCAACTAAATTCGATGGTGGTCTTAGTTACACTTCTTTCCTTTTCTTTGGCTGCACTGGTGCTGGATGTAGGGCTAGTGAATCATCATATAACATAGGAACTCGATTGAATTCCTCATCTATTTGATGCAGATTCTTCTTGGGAAACAGGAAAAAACTCCCTTGTTCCATAGTGCTAGTTGTTACTCCTGGCCAGCTTTCTACTTGTTCTCTAATAGCTATCACAGTGAGGATGAAAGGGGATTTACTTCAATCCTATCTATGCCTTCCATGATTGGATTCATGAAGTTGTTTTCCCCCATTTCTTAAAACTAGAACCACTTTTGATAGTGATTGATGATCCTAGTGGAAAATAGAAATTGAGATTTGGTGACCTCCACAATTTTGTTGTACCAGGTAGTGAATGCCTTTTCATTGAATTCCATGTGATCAATTTATTTCCTTGTCCTCCATGCTTGAATGTTGTCGAGATCATGCCCCTTCCTGGCTAAAGGAGCTTGCAGCCTTTCAGCGCTTTCCAGTTGAACATGGCAAATGCAAGTAGAAAATAACATTAGTTGGAAAGAAATCCTATTTGGTGAAGACCCGAGCATAGGTCAAGACGCTAACGCCGAGGATCTTGAAAGGGTCCTTTGAAGGGATTTCTGTCTAGCTAAGGTCAACCACTTGGTATTTTTCCCTTCCGTTTTCTATATAAAGTAGTGACATATGGAGTTTAGCTCTGCTCAAAGGGATCACTAACCAAGCGCGGTCGGCTCCGCATCCTACAACGGGATTCACATTAGTATCCAAAGTGAATCAGACTTCTCTTTCCCGGGATATTGTAGTGGGGATAGTCAAGGAAAGTATGCTAAACCCCAAGGTGTCAAGGTCTAGCCCATAGCGAGGGTAATTCTTGTCTTGGGAGAGTAATTCTAGTGGGGAGGGATCGCAAGATGGCTCGACTAAAAGGAGAGGTATACTTTTTGATGATTGCAGATAATATTACCCTTTGAGCGAGATTCTGATGCTAGGGATAGGGAGCTTGGTTTTCTAGAGTGAGATTTCGATGTTCAAGAGAAAGACCCAGCAAGCCACCAGCTAATACCAGAGATAGCCCACCAAAGTCCTAAGTCCCCAAGCCAAGCCATCCCAACATCCATCAACAACATGAAAGGAAGCATTAGTAGCTAAGGTAGCTAAGGCATAGACAATAACATATCCATACACGAAGGCAAAAAATATAGAAGCACCAGTAATAGAGCTAGTTGTTCCAGATCCATAGCACATAGCTTAACTTACAGAACTAGGTACTTACCTTCTAGTTCTAGGACCAGGTGAACCAGTTTAACTAGTTTATCAATAGCATCTGTACCAGGCTTAGAACCACCATTATTACATATAGAATATCCAGCAGTAGAGCCATTTATAGCACCAGCATATGTAAATCCAGTAGATGCTCCAGTAGAAGCCGTTGATCTGGTTGATCCAGATTTGAACCTTTACCTTGAGTTAGTTGATCCAGTTGATGAAGTCGTTGGTTAAGCAACAATTTAAGAGCCACGTGTAGAAGCACTTGTAGCTCATGAGTTAGATGCTTGTGATCAGGATGAAGAACTGGCTATTTTAGATCTATAGTCATATGCACTAGAAGCAAAGGTAGTAGTACTTGACCCAGTACCAAAGCTAGTAGTAGTAACTTATCCAGATTCAGTCCCTTTCACCTGGTATATGGAAGGGAAGCGGTGGTCCCCGCGGAATTCCTGATACCCAGCCTATTAGCAGCGCAGGCTACGAGGATGCCCAAAGAAGAGTTGATACAGAACCACCTGGATGAGTTAATGGCATTAGAGGAGAAAATATTCCTGGCGAGGCATCACCAAGAAGTTGAGAAGTCGCGGTAGAAGGTGTGGCATGATCGCCACATTAGGATCAAATAAATTATTATTCAGGTGATTGACCCAAATAAATTATTATTCAGGTGACTATCCCGGGGCATTTAAGGACATTTCTGGCCACCCTGGGTTTACTTTCCTTCCCTGTCCCTACTATTATATACGTAATTATGTGGTATATAAGAGCGTAACTTATTGAGTGGTTCATGAAGAATCATTTCATAATTGATCATATCGTGTAATTGTGCATTGTAGAATAAATAAATTCGTGTTTACCTATGAGATCGTATCGTCTCATGAAAAATATAAGAAAGAAATAGAAAAATAAATGTTCCAGGAAGATCATAGAGGAACTGATCAGAATCCTCGGGTGGGGAAGGCCCATGAAGAAAGTCAATTATAAGGTGGTGAGACATCACTTCGAGCTGAGGAGATAAGAACCTCAAGCCGATAACCATATCCAGAGTCTTTATTCAAGCAAAGCCAAGGCCAAGATATAAATAGTCACTTTCCATGAATGTCCCGGCAAACATTCCACATCTATTCTATGGTGACCCTAGCAATAGGAAAGATGTTTATGTGTTTATGAAAGGCCCTTTAGCTCAAGAATCTCTAGCTGACTCCCTGCCATCCCTACTGAGAAAGTGGGTGAAAATGACTATCTTAAACAGACAGTGGAGGATTATGATTACCCAGACAAGCCCTTCTAGTAGTTTAGGCCCCACCTTAACCTCTCCTAGTGGTCAAGCGTGCTTGCGCATTCTCGTTCTCTTTAGCAATGTTTGTATGGCTATGTGGCAACCTGTATGTGTTATTCAATAGTGACCTCAACCCTATTGGTACCTAATAGTAAAAGTTCCTTCCCTTCGTTCCTAATAGATCTATGCATTCTTAATTCTGGGACCACATCACTACCTTAATATGTATTCCCAATCCTTCCAGCATTCTTACATAATCAATAAGGAGTTCTTACTCTACTGGCCTATTAAGGCTCGTGACCTTTAGCTGTGACTTATGGGCTTTTACTTTGGTTTTGGGTAAATGGATTATGGATCAAATTTTTCTACCTTTACCTATGCCTCTAGAGGATCAGCATGTGGGTCAGATGCTGATGTTATTGGCTAAGATGCTACCTATGCTTCCCCTACTTTTGGATTTCGATCTGGAGGATCTGTGACTTACACCGCATCTCGATATCTATCTACTACTTTTGGTGCTACTATAGGACTTGGTAAACTAGGTTGATTGGTTCTAGCAAGTCCAAGGGTTGAACCATCCATCAAGGTCCTCACTATGTTACCTGTCCGGTGTTCAGCTTATCTTGCAATGGTTCCTATTAGGTAGGCCGCAGGGGCTTTCCATTCTAGAGTATTTCCTAGTCCCATAGAGTAAGACAATATAGAAGCAGGATAGTAGCCAGAGACAAGTTATCCTCCTCGCTCCTGCTTGGATTCTTCTAGTAGGTCAAGACTACCAAAAGGGGGTATTGAATATCAAGGATTCATGTCATGTCTTGATAGAATAAGGCTTGTAGTAGAACTTGTAGTATCATGCAGTGGAATAGATTCTAGAACATATTTACATTTATTGTTTTCATTTAGCAAAACCTCCTTTTTAAAGGGGCCGAGGAAACACAACTCATCGCGGTACACAAAGTCATCTTTTTATTACTTATATAGGCCATTTCATGAACTTTCCCTATAACAGGCAGGATCATGTCGATTTCCTTTAGATTCAATAGGACCCTTGTTGTTTGCTATATTTTTGATAGCCTCTATCAACCTTGACAACTTATTGCTTACACCTGCCTGCTGATCCTACTTGTTTCCTTGCTGATGGTAGGTCTCTTGCTTACTTATGCTAGGGATCGAACAACTCAAGTACACAGTCATGTGCCATACTCACAGTCTTTACAAGAACCTCTACTTAGTCTAGAAGCTCTAGTCATAGAATCACTTCTAGTCATAGAACCTCTAGTCTTTGCAGCTAGTTAGTGCCAGTGGTCATTGCCTATAGCTAGCAGTCATAGCAAGTCGATCACAACCAGGAGTAGCCTGAAGGGAAAAGCCAAGTAGGTCCTATTTGATGCTTCCAATCAGAGGCGTCAGTAAATCTTAGTCGATCATTGTTGATAGTCGCTAGAACCTAGTAGTCCTAACTAGGAGTCATAGATAATAGACACAAGTTGGTTGCTTGTTGCTTGTTGCCAGTAGCTGGTAGTCCTTTTGCTAGGAGTCCTCGCTAATCATAGATAGAAGGTCATTGTTAGAGGGTCAGCCGAGATTCAAGCATAGCCAGAAGGTAATTGTTAGCCAGTCTCATTTCCCCCCAGCCGATAGCCTCATTGCCAATCAGAGCCAACCAGTCATTGCCGAGTTGTTATAGCCAATTGTCAGTGGTCATTGTTAGTCGATCATCATCGCTAGGCTAAGATCATAGGTTGGGATGGATGAACAAGGATGAATGCTACAGAACATTTGAATGGACCTACATCCACTGACCTATACCACGGAACAATGGAATGTTCCTACCTGGGCTATATTGAAGGAATGACGATGCTTACTTACATTGATTCACAATTCGAGGATCATATGCTACAAACAAGTGGCTATACAATTTCTTACAAAACTGAAAGCCAAGTCCACTATAATGCAATCAATGAATTTTTTCCCCCTTTAGGGT
>APFE030304147.1:0-14710 GCA_000404065.3 Pinus taeda
ATGCTTCATCATGTATAAATATGTATTGTAACATTGAAAGGAATATAATGAAAAATCAAGCTGGTAGTCCCAGTTTTGGGATCCAGTGGGAAATATCTGTGTATATGTGTTTTATATGTTATGCTGTCGCATTTTTTATTTTTCCTGTGATTTAGAATTCATATGCAGGTAATTTCTATACAGGGTTAAAACCTATAGGAATTGTAGGATCTCAAGAAAGGTAAAGAGACTAGATTAGGAGTATGGTGTATAAAATTCAAAGCAGAAGGTCATTATAAGGATCAACGCCCTGTGTTCAGAGATTATTTTGCAAGTGGAGCACCTAATCTAGTAAAGCCAGGTCTATGGTGCGAGATTTGTAGAACGAGAGGCCAATATCGCTCTGAATATTGCTACCTATTACAAAAGTACGTGTAGTGTTCATCTAGGTTGTCATTGATGTCAATATAGCAGTGTTTGTGATGGAAAATTATTTGATACATGATGTTTCCTATTGATGCCCATTGATCATAATTCTCATAGTGATGAATGTTTCATATATGATGATATGATGAGATGGAAGATCCAAGTGGATTAAATAAATATATACATACAGAATAAAAGCACTAGAGCCATCGAAGTAGTTTATCCGAAGCCATTAAAGAACAACTATCAGAAGAGAAGCCATAATGGAGGAGTTAACAATAAATACCACAAAACACATCGACGACTTATATTGGCGCTTTATCGACAACTTTATTATATTCCACCGCATAAAACCTGTGATTGCGATTTGAGCTACGGACCCGACCATTCCAATAACAAAATCATTAAAGGAATATTGCATCCATCGCATCAAAAGTTTCATATCATAATTCTTAAAGGGTTTTCATCGTGTAAAACCTCGATTGTGATATTACTGTGGACCCGAAACAGGTTATGTAATAACCCTATATAATATCGCATTCACTGCGTCGCAAGTCTTGAAGCCTTGTTACATTCAAATCCTCTGATTGCGATCTGTATTGTGGACTTGATGGTTCCATTGAAATATGCCTTAATACAATATCGCATCCGTTGCAAATCACAAACCATAAAAGTGTATTATGTATCACCACCCCAAATCCGTTGATTGCGATATGTGTATTGCAGACCTGTTGGACCATTACAATACATCGTTATGTTATATCGCATCCGCCTCATCGTGAGTCATATCACAAATCTTAAGAGTTGATGGCCAAACCATCGATTGTGATAAGGCCGTGGACCTTGAACCACTAATTGCAATAAGGGCATGGACCCTGAACCATCGATTGCGATAAGGGCATGGACCCTGAATCACTAATTGTGATAGACTCGACAAATCACCGATTATGATAAAGCTGTGGATGCAACAGATTTATTAACTGTTGTTTAATATTATATTTCGTCTGTTTCCTCGGTAGTATGAATATTGACCATGTTACATCGGTGATGTTAAGAGTTGCGATTACGTGATTTTGGATAATTGTAATTGTGATTAATGATGTGGCATATGGGGACCACCAGACTTATATTATAATATGGGTAAAGCCCCTCTTATAATGCGATTTATTTAAAAAGGATAAGTTATAATTGATTGAATATTAACAAAAGGCCCTTCGATATATTTTAATATTACCACCTCATGCACAAGTTGGCCCCTCCACCAATGAACGGGTTGTTTCGTTTATTGGAAAAACTCATATAAATATACAAGTTGAAATGATTCACTTGATGTATGTATTCGGGCATCGATTACAAAGAGAAGAAGTAACAGTTCACAACTTGTGAACTTGAAGGAACAAAGGAAGCCGAAGATCGAGCAAGAAGGAAGAACGCTGAAGGTCTAGTAGGAAAGAAGCCGAAGGATGAGCAATTCTGTTGATTGGGTTAATCTTTGAAAGGCTCGAACTTGTGATGAATTAATCAAGTACATAACAATTATGTGAAGGGAAACTAAATTTTCATCTGTCATCGTTTGAAGGGAGTAGTAAGCAACACCAACATTGAAGCATTTGTGAGTTTGTTTCTTGGAAGTAAGATATCACGACAGTAAGAACAGTGAGAAGCAGTCACTCCTAAAAAAGTTACCACAAAAGTAAAGAACAAAGGGTTGAAAACAAAGAATTATCTTTGTGCAAACATTTAGGGCTTAGCGCAACCTATCAAATATATCCTGTTGAAAAACATCGGCAGATCTTGGAGACATTGTTGGAAATCATGATGGATATTTAAAATCATCATGAGGTAACTTCTGCTGACTCTATTTGTGCAATATGAAGAGTTGTGAAGACGCCTTCATATGAAAACATGTTTTCATGAATATATCAGTGATGCTTTAGGTTGAAAAAATATTTTGGGATCAGATAATTACTATCAAACATTTCTAGACAAAATACAACAGTGGGTTGGAGCTGAGAGGGTTGGTGCCTTGAAGGTTGGAGCCTCGAACAAGACAGGGTTGGTGTCCTGAAAGTTGAAGCCTCGAACAAGACATGGTTGGTGCCTCAGAATTGAAAGGATAGGTGTCCTTGGAGTTGGTGCTCCTAAATCAAAGGTTGGTGCTTTGACAAGATAGGGTTGGTGCCTTAGAGGTTGGAGCCTCACAAAAGACCAAGTTGGTGCTTAGCAACAGGTTGGAGCCCTATATATATTATACCTGATTTATTGTATATATTATATTAATAAAATAATTTTTTTCTATTGTTCATTTTGTGTTCTAAATATAATTGATTTAATTGGTAAAAAGAGCAATTGAAAGGAAATACTGAGAGGGGGTATTGATTCACCCCCCCTCTCAGTATTTCCAACAATTGGAATCAGAGCTAGTACCTTCACTCAAAGCCTAAAAACTTGAAGGTTGATCAATTAGAACACAAATGTCAAAGCGAGGGAAAAAAGTATCCAATCCTCCTAAATATGTGTCTCCATCAACCATCGAAGTTGAAATCAATCAATTTGTAAAGGCTCCATGGTTCAATGAAAAATTTGATATATGGGAAGCAAGAATGAGGAATTTCTTAAAGACTCAAAGCATTGAAATATGGAAATTAGTGATTGCTGATAGCATGATGGATGGAGAATCCAAGGAGTATAATGCAAAAGAAATGAAGGCAATCTTGAATGAGCTACCAGATTCTATAAATAGCAATTTAGGAAAATGTTCGTCAACAAGGGGTATATGGGACAAACTTCATGACCTTCACTCAAAAGGAGCATTGACCATGACCACTAGTCAAGAAGATAATGGGAACCAAGAAGGAAATCTAGAACCCATCAGAAGCTGAAAATGAGAATGATGACATAAAGGCTAAAGAAGACCTAGAAGATGAAGAGAATGAAAAAGATTTTGAAGAAGATATCCTCACTAAACTTATGGCTACCATGGAAGATATTATCAGTTTGAAAAAGGAAAACGAGGAACTTAAGAAGAAATCACTAGCTGGTGACCTAGACCAAACAAGGAAGAAAGTTGACCATGTCAAGCTTCAAGTATAAGAAAGGGATGAAGAGCTTGCCAAGCTTAAGAAGGAATTTCATCAAATCAAAAGAAAACATCATGAAGAAGTCATATCCATTACAAATCAATTGGATAAAACAAAGAAACGGGAAAATAACTTGTTAATCCACCTTGAACAAAGGCACAAGAGCTTGAACAAACTTGAAGCAGAGATTGGTCAATACAAGGAAGAGGTCTCTTCCCTTAGATCACAGCTAGAATAAGCAAGGAAACAAGCACAAGGAACTGAGAAGACAATGGAAACATTGGTAATCATAGAAGGATAGGTCGATGAAGCATAAAAGGATTTAAACACCATGATATGCCAACTAAAAGAAAAGGATGAAGAAATATTCAAACTAAAATCCGACCTCAACCTTATCAAGGCTGAAACATGTAAAGCTACAAGGATCATGGAAGAAATGGAGAGCAGTCTAGCTAAGGAAAATGAAGAAATTTTCATAATGAAATCAAATATCATCTCCCTTAAAATAGAAGCAAATGAAGCAATACGTATCAAGGAAGAGTTTGAGAAACAACTTGCTAAGAAGAATAATGATTGCAAAATATTGGAAGATGAAATTGTCTCCCTCAGGAAAAAGGTTTAATACATGGTCAAATTTTTAAAGAGCTCTCAAGCCTTGGATGACATGCTCAACCATCAAGGATCCCCATTTGATAAATCAGGTCTTGGCTATGAAGGAGAATCCTCAAGCAAGAATGATAATGCTTCAAACAACAAGGATGTGGGGAAGCTAAAAAGAAATGTTGATGCTCCCAGTTCCAGCAAAGGCAAGGATAAGAGCCAAGGCAACAATGAAGGAAATCCTATTCCAAGAAGAAATGCAAATGATGTCAAGGATGCAAGAAGAAATGGTTATAATCAAAGGATCTCAAGGTAGAAATACTTTAGAAGTACATAAAGGAAACCTTCTTCTCCCAGGTACCAAAGTATATTTCTTAGTTATTGTGTAGAAATTCTCATTGTAGATCAACAGATTGTGCAATATACTAAAACACAATACAAGATCTACTCTACAACACTTTGCGGAAGCTTAATTGAATTGAGCAAGATCAATAGAACACATATAATTGATAAGGAGAAATAAATCACACATAACACAGAAGAAATAACCCGGGGAATGCCTCAGCCTAAAACCCCAACTTTGTTTTATCATACAAGTGGAAATATAGTCTGGATTACAAAAAGAATAAGCTCACAATCTATCCTACTCCCTGTGCAATCCCTCTACTTCTCATAGACAGTCAAAGGCCTCTCTCAAACCTTCTCCTATGCTCTCCAAGCCTCCTATTTCTTTGCGCAATTTTCCTTGGAGTCCAGTGAAACCACTTGTATGAATTGGCCTCTTCACACATGTTAGCTTCCTATACCAATAGGTTTCATTTTTCATGATTGACTGAGGAAGTGCCAAATATGTTCATCCTTTTTATGCTGCAAAGGTTCCATATGTTGATGAATCTTCACTATGTATAGGTGGTTAACTCTTGCCACAATTGATGATTAGCCAGACAACTTAATCTTGGCTAGATCATGTTTGAATTTCACTTGTCTTAGAATAGAGAATAAAGGTCTGCACAAACAGTTTGAGCTTGGCAGACAAGTAGTCAGGTAGAGAAGCAAAGGGTCTCAATAGCTTAATTTGAGCCCTGGAAGAAATAAGGATAGACTTAGATAGGAGGGCAGCTAAAAGAAAAGAGAAGAATCAGGGTTTTCCAGTTCAAGTGCACCCAATGAGAATGAAGAAAAAATGCTAGGTATACTAGGTTGGGTAGGAAATTTTGATGGTATAGAAGCATGGTTTGTGGGCAATTGGCTCCTTGGGAACAAGTTGTCATCTCATAAAATCATAAGGTACCATGGCATGGTGGCTACAAAACAAAGGGAGCATGACTAATTCCCCTCCCCATTTTCCCAAGAAACACTTACTAACATTCCCCCCAAAGGGCAACGAGATCTGCTCATTACCTTTAGTCCACTTCATTCCATGGAAAAACTAAGTCAAAATATATTTTACCTAGGCAAACAAGCCACATTTCTTGTGTAAAAAGTCTTTATTCCATTTTGCCAAGTTTCCTAAACCTCACCATATGTCATCCTTTCCTTTCCCTTGGCCTAAGTTTTCACTCTATACAACTTAGCCTAAACCATACAAACCCATCCCCCACAATCATATTAACCTACTAACCTTACTATATAGCTCCTATGTACATTCCCCCCTTTACTATGTATAAAAACACAAAAAATCCCAAAAAAATAAATACTCCGCCCCTTGGCTAACTATAGCCATATTTTAAATTTTTCTTTAGGGAGTTATTGGTCTACCAAGGGCCAATAACAACCCTCCATGTGCCCATCGGGACTTATTTGGCCTCTGGCCAAATAAATAGCCAAAAATCCACATTTTTTCCAAAAAACCCACTTTTCCATAGTCCGAAAATGCACCAAAAAACATTACAAAATGAAAAAATTAAAGCGGGTCCGTCGCCGCTAAATAACGCCAGCTCTATCGCCCGCCAACCGTCCGATCTCTGCTCCCAGATCCGACGGTAGTCGGTGATTTCGGAAGCCCCAACTTGCCGAACAATAGCGTCCGGGGGATGGGCAGTATTTCCGCGGTATCGAGGACGCGTGTCAAGCGCCCGGTGTGTTTGGAGCCCCCTCCCAAGAAACCACTTTCCCCCAAAAGCGGTGCGATAATACCACTTACCACCCGCCCCCTCCCTGCTGACGTCATGCCCACGTCACCTGATGACGTCACCCGCCATATCATATGCCACATCACCTACCATGTCAGCATCTGTACCCTGCTAAATGACAAAAATGACATCATGCTGACGTCATCCCAAAAAAGCGCCCCGAACCCGCCAAAGTCAAAATTTTCAGGTAAAAAGGGTAAAAGTGTTTGTTTTTACCCATTCTCTGTTTGTCTCCTGTACACACCTGTGCATGCAAATTACGTGCAAAACGCCATTTTCGACTGTTCAAGTTTGCCAACCAGCAATTATATTGCACAGCCCGGCCCCTCGACCCACCTGGTCACCTGCAAGTCGCCTATTTCACCAAGAAAATAGGTATTTACCATCAATTCACTCCCGACCCTGTTTTCCATTAGTTTCTCTGTAAAATTAGCACCAACACCCATAATTTAAAGGAAAAAACACTGTGTTGTTGCCCAAAAATCCCCCATAAGCCTTTGAGCTACCAAATTCACTGTAAATCCACACAGTCATCTAAAATTGAGCTTGTTGGGCCCTGTAAACTCTCCAAAGAACCCCCAAAGCCGTCTTTTCCCACAATTGAAGTTCATTGTGCCAAAAATCCCATAGCTCCTGCTTCTCTAGCTGATATCAATCCACAAAACTGAATTAAGGCCAACAAACTAGTTCTAACGGTGAAAATCCCGGAGAAATCCACAAAGCCATCATCCTGCCCATTTTTACCTGCACAGAGTCAAAAGTTCCAATTTTAAAAGCAATAGAGCTAAGCCATGGAAGGTCCAGTGGCCTTAAACATCACTCCCCTCAATACACCCCACAAAGAGTTAGAACATTTGCCCTTGGTTGATAGAGATTACCTAATCCAAGACCTTGTAGACTTCCAAAACCATCTTCAAGCAGTCTGTGAGCTCAGAAATAATTACTTAAATCAAGATGATGTTTATGGCATTTTGGAATCAAACTTGCCCAGATACTACCTCCCCTCTGTGAATATATTCCCTGAGATCATCCACCTCTGTTGTGAGAACTATGAGCCAACCAACAGAGCAGTTAAGAGTCCATCTGGGATGACTCTTTTTTATATCACTCTTGACTCTATAAATCAGATGTTGAACTTCAAACCAACCCACCTCCAGTTTCCTCTTACCATGAAGTACTTGCTGGATGAAGGTCCCAAACTCTCCAGCTCAGAGATAGCCAAATTTGCCAAAGTTTTCATGAGAGCAGATAGCCAGCCCAAGGAGCCACCTCCTTTTCACTATGCCTGCTTCAATGAAATGGGTAGATTAGTGGTTGATATGATATCTTTTGTGTTGGGGTTTAAGACAAGTGAGCACATTGATGAAACCATATTGGTTATGATGTCTATTTTTACCCCAGGGCAGCCCCCTGTTGTCAAGTACAATTATGCCAAGTTTATTGCCAATAAGATGCATGACCAATTGTTGAGGATAGATAGGGAGGGAATCTTCAAATATTCTTCCTATATCTATCATCTATTTTTATATTACCAGCCAGATATCTTCCAATTACCCATTAGAAAATTGGACCATAAAGGGGAAAGGAGGTCTGTTATTTTTTGGACCCCAATCTTTCATGATGTTCACAGCTCTCCCTACTCTTATTATGAGTTTGTTGATCTATTTGTTTACCCAGTCTCTTCCCTCTTGATGAGAACTCCTCCTCCCAGACTGACACATGATATGCAAAAAATACTACAGCTCTCCAAGAACTATAAAATAGGTGATTGGTACTTCTACCAGAATCACACTATTATGAGGATATATGGCTGTGAGCTATGCCCCTACAGGCTGCCCAGATATGTGCCAATGAGACTATTTGCCTTGGAATATTTCAGGCAATTCATCAACTCAGATCTGAGTCACTTCCATAGCACAAAGAAAAAGGCCGATGAAACTCAGAGACCAATTAGGCCCCTTTGTTATGAACAAGAAAGAGGGATGGAAGGATGCTGATGAACTATTGGGTCAAACATTCAGACTCAAGAGAAGCTTTTGGTGGGTACCCTATGACCCATATGGCTTTATCAATGCAAGAAGGGTAAAATATAGGCTAGAACCCTATGAACACTGCAACATCCCTGACATAGAAAAGTATGCCAACCAAGATGAGTGGTTGGAGGGCACACTAGTTGAAGAGTTAATTGAGGAAGAAAAAATGGAACAAACCATGAAAGATTTGGAAAAAACTCTTGACTTGGAATCTTTTGGGCAGGTGTCTTTCAAAAAGCCACAACAAACCGGGGAGAGCTCATCAACTGCCACAATTTCACAACAGGTTGCCCAGGAAAGGAATACACCAACAACAGGGACAACAAAGGGCAAGGAGTTGGTAGTGGCAGAACAAGAAATCATGGAAGAAGAGCCTACTACCTCAAAGGAACACAGTCAAGGGAAAGCCCCTTCACTACAAACTCCACTGCAGACTCCTCTTCCTGAGGAGAGGAGCAAGAAAAGGGACCGAGAAGAAACCACACCTGCAAGTGGGTCAACAGGGCAGCAAGAGGCCAAGAGGCAAAGGGTAGATCCTCCTGAAGAGGACACTGTGGAAGACATTACTGAAAGCCGAAGAGGAGAGAGGGCCATTAGCCAACATACTTCTGCTAGCTCTCACAGACAAGAAGGAGGGAGGCAACATGGAATGGAAGTCTCCTCCTCAAGGTCACAAGCAAAGAAACCATCATACATCAAGCAGTCATTCATAGAGATTAAGGCTCAAAATGAGTCATTAAGAATTCAGTTGTATGACCAATTTCTTAAGATGACACCCTCCAAACAACATAGACTAATGGCAGCCTATGACATCAAGGAGGAGAAAATGATTTTAAGTCATTTCAAGCCCAAGGTTCAATAGCCATAGTCTGCAGCTGACTACATAAGGACCAATCTAGAGGTCCTTGCCAAGGACATTCACCCAATGGATCAAATCGAATTGCACAAACAAGCAGGTGAAATGGTCTATGCCACACTGGTAGACAAAGCAATGCTGGCCCACCAATTAAAAGAGTCATTTAGTAATACATCTGCTCAATTGGATTTAGAGAAGATCTCTTCTCTAGCCAAAGACAACCGAATAAAGAATCTGGAAGAAATAATTGTTGAGTTGGGACATGATCCCAAGGATGCCAAGGGCATCAAAGCATTGATCAAAAAGAAGGAGGAAGATGTTGCTGCCCTTAGAAAGCAATTGAAGCTGCCTGTCACCATGCATCCCCAAACAACAGAACTAGCAAAAGAAAAAGCAGAAGAGGATGTCATGGATTTATTGATGAGAATGAACCAAAGGCTGATGCAGACATAGCAAGAGCTGGAGAAAGCATTGCAAACTAAGCAGGGAAAGTTGACCTCCCAGCCACCCCAAACAACTCCAACAATTGTCTTTGCTCCCCCCACAGACACAGCAGAAATTCCTCCCACTAAGCCACCATCGACAACAGGTACATCAACCACAGATGCTACAGCAGCAACAACAACAGATCCTGAGACCAGCATGAGAATGGAGGAAATGATGAAGGTAGTGAAAGAGCTAGAAGCTCAAATGTCAGAGCTCAAAGAGACAAAAGAAAGACTAGCCAAGCTAGAAGTGAGCTATGACAAATCAAAAATAACAGTGGCGGAGAAGACCAGAGCGGTGAAGGCCCTGGAGAACAAGGTGAAATCACTGGAAAAGGATCTCACCTTGCATAAACCTCTAGCAGATATTAAAATGATTTTGTGGACCAAGATTGGCCAGTCCATTACTGACCAATGTATATCAATTCAGACAATGTATGAAAAAATGGAATTAATAGACAGGGCACAAGAACAAATACAAAGGGCCTGGGCATCATTAGGAAATATGCCCGAGCAGGCCAATGCACTCATCCATTTTTTGAACACCAATACTAAGGAACAATTAGCAGCTTTAGAGATCAACAACAGGACAGACACCATTTTGACAATAAATAAGGTTCTAACAATGAGAACTCTTATACAGACTCTGGAAAGAAGGTGTCAAGAGATGCAGATGGATATTAATGCCTTCACAGAGAAATTGACAAACTTGCAGCAAAAGGGTCTACCCAGTTTAGTAAAAAGCAATCAAAAACTGTTATCACATTAGCAGTATGCTGATCAGGTGAACATGTATGTCACAAATCAAATCACTACATCATCCAGCAGCTCAGAAGACATAGGACCTCCTTCCGGATAGAGCTTGTATGACAAATTGGAGAATTTGTTTTTTATAGAACATGAAATAAGTCATCTGTTTGAAGTCAAGCCTAATTTTTATAGGTATACTGAGGCTGATGAGATACTGGTAAAGATACAAAGACATCAGGTTCCCACAGAACACTGGTGGCAGAGTATGCTGGAAGTTTTTCCTAAGTAAATTCGGATCTTTTTGCCTATGTACGCATGGTCAAAAAGCAAGACACGTGGCAGATATAAAGGAAGGAGCTCAAGTCAGGATCAGGACACATTAAAGATGAATCAAGAGCAGGTAAACAGATCAGGACATCAACGTAGGAAAGAAAAGCAAGGACATAACTGCCAACTGAATTCCTGGGTGAAAAGTCTAAAATATCTTGTCAGTAAAGTAGCCAACACAGCCACAATAACTCCTGCCTTCATTTCTGCATTTATTTCTCTGACAAAGTAGATGAAGGAAGTTATTGCTCGTTATATTATCCTCAAGATATTTTGTAAACTCTCTTTTTGTATAAATACCCCCCCCAAATAATGTCTTCGGGGTTGGTGATTCTCCCATTTGAACTACGCTGTAACTCAAATATTTATTAATACAAAGGGCGTTGAAATGCATTGCTGCTGGACCTTCTGAATGTGGATGTGATGATTTTGGACTCTGCTACAGAATTCCTGTGTCTTTTTTTGGCTCAATAAGTTATTCTAACTGTGTTTTTGTGTTTTCTATGTTTGCAAGTCTTATATGTGTTTCATAATCTTAACAACAGGGAAAAAGAATAGCCCAAAACTTGTTTAAATACACTCTGTGTTCAATTCCTGCTGTTATTTATGTTTTCTTCACAATTAGCATGAATAGAAATTCTTAAATGCTTCTGTTTCTACTAATTCCTTCATTCTGAACATTGTCAAGGAATTCTTCGCTGCTCCTTGAAAATATTCAAGCACCTTCCCTTTGCCACCATGATAAAGGATTCTTGATTGCCCTTTATCCCCTGGCCTACATCCCATCAATCATTGGATTTTAATATTGTTCCAAATTGATTATCTTGCTCTTTAGTATTGCCTATCATCACAGAAACACACTTAGCAGTCCATCTTCATAGACTCCATTGCCCAATGGAATTAACCCTATCAGAACTACATCCTACCTCTGTTTGAAATCACCATCCAAACCCATTTAAAACAAACCTCTGCACATCATAACTAGCATAAAAATTCAAATAAACAAAGTTAAATCATATAGAGAGAGCCCTCTCTGGATGCAGTTTGGCTAGAAATTACATCTAAAAGGTTGGTTAGTGGTTACCTCGGCCGTATTCCCTTTTCTCAACAAGTTTTGGGGAACAACCTGAGTGATAACAACACACTCACTAACCTCTGATATAACTGCGCAATCCTTAAGGAGATAAATCTTTCTCCTTGGATGAGCTTCCTTTATAGGAAAAAATCCATCCAACTAATAGTACACTGTCCCTCCTCTGATCTCAACTGGGTCTTTGTCTGAACTGACATGCATGAGTTATTCATGAGAGAATATTTAGTTATATGAAGTGCAACAGTTATATGAAAGCATGCATTAACTAATTGAACTCACATTAATTTAAACAAACTGTTTAAGTCAATCTAACTGGACTTGACTCAGTTAACTGAGCTAACTAATTACAACTCATCCTTATCTCTTTAAATGATGGATAAATTCCTCAATTAATGGAGAAACTATTGCATGTACTCACATAGACTTCATGTTTGATTTTTCACAACTAATTAACTCATGGTGAATTAATTAGTTTATTTTCAAACAATTGTTAGGTTAAAATTCAAATTTTACTTCCTATTTTAGTCTAGGGACTGAGTAAAAGTGGAATCCATCTCGAATTGTTAAAAATAGCAATGCTATTTTTAGCACTTCCATTTTTCATTCCCTGTTTCTCAATCCATCACTGGTACCCAAACTACAATTTATAGTAGTGCTATTTTTAGCACTTCTATTTTTAGCATATCTTGTTGCCATTTTCAACACTCCCTCTCAAAAAGAAAGGCATTCAACTCGAACCCGATCCTGTACCTTTGGAATGTTCTGCATGCAACACTTCTACCAAGTGTGGTTGATCCAACAACTCTAGAAGAAAAAAAACTCTGATGCCGAAGCTCTACCTGTGGCTAACAAGTGCTCCCTCTCTGACCTCTGAGATGCTACAACACTCCATGCATCTCGCACCATTTCACACCTCTCTGTGCCATCCTGCACTAGCACAACACTCTTGTGCCTCTCGCATTGTTGCAGCCTGCTAGCTCTACACTGTCTTGGGACTCCTCCACTGTAGCTCTCTCTGCCACTCCATTCACATCTGTCTCTACCCAATCAGCTAGTCCTGCTACTCCTCGTCGGGGCTCCCATAGCAAGTTCTAATAAAAGAGGTTGGGTACCTCAATGATCTTGCCCCCATTCCAGCCTTCTTAGGACTGTCACTCCACATTGCCCCACCTCCAACCTAGAGGTATGGATGTGTGTGATCCCTTTGCCCACCTAGGTTGAAATTTCCCCCTATTGGAGGTCTCTGCATGAGTAGATGCATCTACTCGATCTCCTCTCAGCTTCTCTAGTTGTGGCTACTCCACAACCTCTTGAAGTTGCTTCACCAATTGTGGCTCCTCAACAATTGTTTGAGACTTCTTTTGGCACTTCGTGTTGAGAGGTAATTTACTCTCCCTCTCAACCACCAAGTATCTAAACTTTGCCTTTCTCCTCAAGGCTTTGCATGCATCTTGTACCTCAAGTGCATACAGGTTCTTGGTTAGCACACCAATCTGTTTCATATTTCCCGCCGTCACAAAATTTTCTGGAAAAAGAGTTGATTTTAAATCAATGATATCTCCCTCATTTGAAATCCAATTCAGCTGATATTTTTTTTTTGATTTTGGGTATTTTTCCGTAAGGAATCCAGATCTGCTATTTGTTTCTGAAAATTTTGCACAAAAATTTTCAGTCCTGCTCTGAAAACTCGCGGCTTAAAACTCAAAACTTCGAAATCTCCTCTAGTATATTGTTCTCCTCTTTGATCACCTTTTCTAGGATACCATGTAGAAATTACCACTATAGATCAACAGATTATGCAATATACTAAAACACAATACATGATCTACTTCTACAACACTTTGCGTAAGCTTAATCGAATTGAGCAAGATCAATAGAACACATATAACTGATAAGGAGAAATCAATCACACATAACACATAAGAAATAACCCAGGGAAAACCTCAGACTAAAACCCGAACTCTCTATTATCATACAAGTGGATATATAGTTTAGATTACAAAAAGAATCAACTCACAAGCTATCCTGCTCTCTCTGCAATCCCTCTGCTGCTCATAGATAGTCAAAGGCCTCTCTCAAACCTTCTCCTCTGCCCTCCAAGCCTCCTATTTCTTTGCGTAATTTTCCTTGGGGTCTAGTGCAGCCACTTGTGTGAATTGGCCTCTTCACACACTCACTAACCTCTGATCCAACTGTGCAATCCTGAAGGAGATAAATCCTTCTCCATGGATGAGGTTCCTTTATAGGAAAAAATCCATCCAACTAATAGTACACTGTCCCTCTTCTGATCTCAACTGGGTCTCTGTCTGAACTGACATGCATGAGTTATTCATGAAAGAATATTTAGTTATCTGAAGTGCAACAGTTATATGCAATCATGCATTAACTAAATGAACTCACATTAATTTAAACAAACTGTTTAAATCAATCTAACTGGACTTTGTTGGCATTATGTTTCTGGTATGGTTATATGTTACAGATGTTGTACTTGATGGCAACACCCATGGCATGGCTCTCAATATGATAAGAATTAAGAAGTATGCAGGAGAAAAGTTCACGGAATTTTATGCAGAGAAAAGTTTATAAAAGTTTATTTCATATGGAGAAAAGTTCACGGAATTTTATGCAGAGAAAAGTTTATTCATGTGGGAAAACTTACCTTTGGTCCATGGTAGTTAGTCCTTGGAATTTGAACCTATGGTTTTTGGACCATGGCATCTCGACAGACATGTTGATCCCTAGTATTGAGTTGATGGTATTGGTTTGTTATGGTTTTGGCCCGTGGTATTGGTCCATGATTTGAGGAAGAGCTTGCCTATATAAAGCAAAGGAGATCATTTGGCTTGTGTACGCTTTTGGGTTGAATATCTTAAGATCTAAAATATTGGGTTATTGTTCCAAAAGCTCGATCTATATGAAAGTGAAGTGGAAAGCGAATCTGTGAAGGGT
>APFE030304174.1:0-14456 GCA_000404065.3 Pinus taeda
TTTGTATTTATAATTAAAAATACATTAATATTAATAATAGTAAAAAATACATATTTTTAATATTAAACTAAATTTTATAAAATGTGTATAAAGTTTCAAAAATACAACATTCACTTATATTTACATATTCCATAAAAAAATATGAACGGATGTTAATTGTGAATTTTGTGTGATAATTAAATTAAAACATAATATAACTTTAATTACTCTACAGTAGCTTTCATCATATTGAACACCAAATTCTTCATTGTATCAACAAATCGGGATTTAAATAATTTATTTTATGTTAAGAAAATAGTTATGCCACGTAGGCTAGATGGGGATATTACAAATGGAACATGTGTTAGAATTACTGCTTACTTTATAGTTGATCGACAATTGTTAAATGTTATTGAAATATTCTCTCAGCATTTATCTCTGATTTTTTAATAATTTGGATCCACTAAGTATTATTACAAGGGAATAAAAATTGAAAGATTATATTTCTCTGTGTAGAATTTTTCCAATTTGTTATGTATGTATGTATGTATGTATAAAATTGAATAAATTCTAAAAAGAAAATAAAAATAATATAAATCCATAATTAGGATACAAAAAATCGATTGTATCTCAATTATGTCCTCAAGGTAAAATTGCATCAATTCACATTTGCAAACAAATATGACATTTTCCTTAAATCTAAGGGTTGTTACTGAATAATTCCATAGGTTACGTGAGGGAATTTTGTTAAAAATCCTTTTCCTATACACTGTATATTAATGGTTTGGAATATTACAACACTTCTTCTATTTTGATATTTTGAATAGTATATTATCATCAAACATTAGACTAATTAAACTCGATCTCAGAAATAATTTTAGAGAAATGAAGATATGGTTCTTTTCATGCCGTTATGGATTTATTTCGAAAGTATGGTGGCTAAATTTTTTCAAAAGGTGCAATGGATATTTAGAGGGAGAATACTCTTTTTTCTAAAATTATTTTCCTCATTGAGAGGAAGTATTAGCTTTCTTATTTGTATCAAGGTGTTTACACTATGTTATTGGTAAACTTTGTGTTATGTGGATTGAACCAGGAAATATTAATCGCTTTGATATAGCATAGACTATTTTGGTCTTTCAAAATTTAGATATCTTACTATAAATGGATGAGTGTCCTTGATATATGTGTAAAGGTGTCTTTTGGCACTAAAATCATCTAGATTTTAGAAGATATCATATGTTAAATTATCATCTACATTACATGCATGACGTTGATGATAGGATCTTAACATGCACTAGGATAAGTGGACTTCCCACTAGGATCACTACAAGGACACAACATAGTCT
This sequence comes from Pinus taeda, assembly GCA_000404065.3. Lineage (NCBI taxonomy): Eukaryota > Viridiplantae > Streptophyta > Pinopsida > Pinales > Pinaceae > Pinus > Pinus taeda. Next base: position 1,329 of record APFE030304174.1, read on the forward strand.
AAGATGTTGAGTGGCTCTATTGAGGGATTCTTGCTTGTAGAGTGTAATACATGGATTTTTTTTTTTATATTAGGATATGCTGAGGAGCAGTAAAGCTTAGAGCCTTTTCATAGAGAGAACAAAACGATTTAATGAGGATTGATTGAAATGTGGAACCTTAGCTTAGAGAACCCACCATATTGGAGGTGGATTCCAACCACCACATTATGCTTGTATATATTCAATAAATTACTATTGATGTGGATATACCCTAATACCTTATATTAGGTTTTTGTGCACTTGGTCCATTTTATATTGTTGGGATAACTCACCTATCTTAAAAATGAGGAGAGTGTCCGGATTCTTGCAACTTTATCACTATATAATCCATGTATTTTTGTTGTAATCATATTGTGGTCATTTTATTTTGTGATGCAAGGGTTAACTATTGTCTAGACTATGGTCACTAGGGTTTGTGTGAGATAAAGTTAAGAGAAGTATTGCAACAATAGCATTGGCACATTGAATGACCTGATATTTGTGAGACAAATCCTTAGAAAATTACTCCAACATTTGAAGGTCCTAGGATATCTTAGAGAGATTCCTTGATAGCCTACAATATTGTTGGCCAGAAATTGTACATGGTAGATTGTCTAGCTAGGACATGGAAGGACCTATTGTCTTTGCTAGGGTGCACTAAAAAGAAATGTTGTAATACTTAGAATGTCTAAGATATTTTTTTGTATCTTAATTTATGTTGTAATTTTAATTGTGCCCTTGTTTCCTAAAATTGTGTGCTACATTTCTAACGATTCCACCTATTTTCTTATTTATACTAGAAAATAGGGTATTTGGAAATTGAGAGTGATGTGAGCGAGGGCTGCAACAAACCCTTCATATCAGCATCCAACATCACATATAATCTTAATATTTATTGTATTAACCATGATAAATCAATTACCATGTTGAACAACAATCATGTCAAGATCACATTCATTCATTTGTACTTTTACCATTTAACGTAGAACAAAAATCTTTTGAAGTATTTAAAGTCTTATTACAGTATATATTGCAAATAATAGTATCTATTTTGAGAGACTTCTGGATGTCTATCAATTCTTAAGCAAGAATTAGTAACCCAAAATAATTCGAAAATCCCAATATTAGAAGTTTTCATCTTTTCATCCAACTTTTTGATGTAGAATTTGTGGACATTACACCACATAACTTCGTACTATTTTAATTGTGTAATTTCATGCATGTGAAAAACACATTCTCAATTGATAAAAATACTTATACCTATAATTTATGGAAATTAAAAAAAACAGACGATATAAATCAATATAATATTAAAAAAAAAAATAGTATGGGTGGACATGATACCCTGTTTAAGTTTTAAACCATTTTATAAGTCAATTTCTTTTGCAATATTATTGGTGTCTCTCTCACGTTCAACTTCATTGACCAATGTAGTCACACCATGCCGTGATAATTTACCATAAGCTTATTGTTTCCATCATTCAATCCATTCCATCATCCAATCAATGTTTTTTTAATGTATAAATGTAATGAATCTCACTTTCATCCAAATATATTAAAATAAAAAATTAACATATAATTAGTTACTAGAGTATATCTTCATAATAATGGATTATGTAGAAAGACTAAAAATTAAATAAGTACAATATAGTTAAAAAAATGTCCAATGCATTTTAAGTCTCAACCATGTGGTTGCATGTCGCATTCCTCATTCCATATTTACCCAATAGGGGATCCCCTTAAGGTGGTGGAGATTTCAATCAGGAATTAAGATCCAAATAGACATGCAAGTAATACATATTGATAGCCGCCCATTGGCATTGAAAAAATATCACGAAGTGAGGCTCACGGAGGTTCTTGCCACTAACTTGACCTTAATTATAATTAAGGATGGTTGTCTTGACACCCCCAAGCCATGTAAGAACATGTGAATTTACGTTAATGGATGAGATGATTTTTTATTACTTTCAACAAGATGATGGGGGTGGGAGTAACTGCATTGGTTCAGGCATGGGACTTGGGGATTTGCGTGCTCAAATTAGGGAACAACTGAGAATTAATATGGGAAATACCAAATTATATAAGGTATAAGGTGATGCTAGGATCATTCCAATCTTGTCTAGTCAAAGGACTCATTTGACTCTTTAAAATAAGTTTCCTTTTGGTTTTACAATGCTAGGTGGTAGAAAAAATAATTCTCTTGGTCAAATGATACACACTAGAGAAACAATAAGATGTACCAGGAAATATTTTTCACAGAGGGGTATGTCAATGGTTTATACATCACTAAGCTAAGTTCACTAAATATGTCTTGATCTCATCATCTATGTATTCATCTTGGTGGCAGTTAAGAACTACCATAATTCACTAGTATTGACCTTATTCTTAATTAACCATGGACATTGGATCTTTATTTTCTTAATTAATATTATGATTGCTTGCGAGGTTTTGGTTTAGTCCAAAGTTTATGTTTTGGTGATGGGGCAAATTTTGTAGTGGGTGGACTAGAATACAGAGACTCATCTAGCATCAAGTGGTTGTCCTCGTTTTATAAGGACCTTGAGTTTATACTTTTTAGATGGAGGGTTTGGTGTGATTATCGTCTTATGTTGTGAATGCTATCCCTAACCACTTATATATGTCTACAATGTACATATTTTGGTTATGGGGGTGTTCTATCTAGGTGTATTGATTTCTTTTGTGGAAATAGTTGTTTGGTTTGTAAGAAATATTTTTATATAGCTTGGAGTGCAATGCTTTATCAATGAGGTAGAGCTAGAAATGGAACTGCAGATAGGGATCAACAAGGATGACAACTTGTGGGCGATTTGGGACATGGTGAGACCCTCTACCCCATTCTAGCGCACACCCTTATTATTTAGGACTTATTTCCTCCCAATACGACCTTATTAGTCAATTTCGACATATCACCCAACCTATGGAGAAACTCAACAAAGACTGACATGAAGACAAGAATACAATTGTTAGTGTCATGAATGAGTTGTAAAGAAACCATTCATATATTCTTGATTATTGGGCTAGCATGAAAAGGGTACAATGGCTCTTATAACATAAATTGGATCACTTCGAAGGGATACAGGCTATATGGTGAAGCACATCCACTGTGACATTAGGCCTCCTCCATCACCATGATCCAAACTTGAGCATAGTGCCCCTATAAATTCATATTATTTATAATTGTATCTAGGAGCATCTTAATATTGAAGGTTTTCTAATATAATGTGTCTTTTTTGTTCTAGTTAAAAAATTATTTTTGGTAATTGGCTATAATTTTTAGTAATTACCTACTGGCCAGCAAATAGGGTATGGGTGAGGACAATAGGATCATAGAAAATTATATAAACCAATGTAATCTTATGAAATAATGAAAGTTCTCAAATTGACAAAAAAGGAAAAAAACCATCTATAGCCATCCAAGAAAGATCACTAGTTTATAAATAATGATACATTTGGAAAATGGTAATGACTAAACAACTGAATGGAATGACATAAATAGGGGCTAAACTTGTTACAAGCATTCATTGGATTAGAGAATGATAAGAAACTAAACGATGAAAGGTTTTCAATTATATATTACTTTAAATTTTCAAAAAAGTAAAAAACAAAATCACAAGTATTTAAAAAATATATATACATATGTGGATTGACCAATAATATGCATCTGCAAGTTAGATTGGTGTAATATAATGAAAGAAGGATGCATTCTCAATATATTATTTATGTTTGCAAACAAATTTTGGATTCAAATACATACTTTTATAAAGTTAATGGATACAATTGGATTCAAAATTTTAAATATATTATAATAAAAAAATAATAGTTTAAAAATAATTTCTACAATCACATTAACATTCTCATAAAATTTATAAATTAAATTTATGTTTTTAATATTTTTTTATTTAAATAATGTTTTGAGACTATACATGTTTTGTTGGAAGGCTTTGTTAAAAACATGCCACTAAAAATAAAAAATTTCCCTTGTACTCTTATGAAACCAAGATATAGACTAAACAAATCTATCATATATAGGAACCAACCAATTTCTAGTTTCATTTATGATGTCATTAATCATTGAAGTATGGATAAGTGCAACATTCAGAGAAAATGAGATCAACAACCTTTCAATATTTTGTATAAAAACTTTTTAAAATATAATATCAATAAATGGAATTAAATATTAAAATATATTGATTGCATGATTGGTGATCTACATCCTCGTATAAGGGAGATGTGTAATTACTAGAAGCTAGATTTAATTATGCTCTCAAGGGTACTATTTTGATCTTTGTCTCAAGAATATTTTTCAAACATTTAGCTACACATGTGATTATTTCATTCCATGAATTGTAACACTATTGTGTATGGTTTCATATTCATAGAGATATGGATATAAATAAGATATACCATCATTGAAGATATAGAAGATTCTCGTTGAGATATAGAGAAGTTCTTAAAAATTATTTGGCGAGCTAGTAACTTATTATCTAGTGCTCTCATTTATATACTATGCTTGATTGCACCAAGAATTAAAAAAACACAATCTTTTGAGTGGTGTAAAACTTCTAGGAAACTATGGATCTTTGAACTCAATGGCCACTGATTATGCATTGTCACCAGATATCTACCTGCTACCAATAGAAGTTTCAGAGTGAGAGAGTTACCAATCATATATCTATCTCTGATACCAATAATATATCTATGTATAATGGATAAAACTGTAGAGGGATTAATAGAGATGTAAGCATGCATATTCACCTAGAAAGTGAAATGTAGGGATTGTTTGAGGTAATGAAAGTTATTTTCCACTTTGTTGTTTTAAACTAGTCATAAATCTAGTTTAGTTGAAATATCAACATAGAAATGAATTTTCTACCCTTTCTTTAAAGGATGAATTTTGTCTTGAAATATATTTATGTTAGTGAAAAATAATATAATACCAAACAAAACCCTTTATTTTATCCCTCTTCTCTAAAATAAATAAAAACTACATTTTCAACATTTTTGGTGAAGAGAAGGTAAATAAAATATCTTCCTAGTTATTTATGTTGTTATTTGAATTATAATTTTGATCATTTACTTCAATCCAAAATTCCTGAGTATTGTTGAAATTATAATTTCAAAATAATAAAATATAAAGTTAAACATTTATAGGTTTTTTAAAACTAAACAATATTATCTAAAATTTTGTAATAGTTTATGCATTTTGGTCACCATTTAATGTTGTAGGTAAAACAAATATGAGCAATATTTCTTTATATGTATCAATATTAATCATATTATTTGTATGATTTTATGTGATAAACAGAATTATATTCAACACCCTTAACATTATCATAGTTATATAACTTAATATTAAATGTATGAGACATCAATTCATCCTTTATAAACATCCATACAATCCTTATAATACATATGGTAAAAAAAATCCTAGATGCATCTTAAATTTGAATCTATTAAGCTGATATATTGATTACACCTTTCTAGTTGCAAAGCTTTCCCCAAGTTTTGCAGCCACAAAAGAGGCTTGCACCTCGAAATATTTGATGTGGATTTAGGGTAGATCTAGGTTTGCTCACCTACACAATAAATTATATTGTGTATCCTATAAAGTTTTAGCGGAAATGAAAAAAACAAAGTTGTTAAAAAACTACAACCTCGAAAACAAAAGTAAAATGCAAACGACGAATTCTTCATTGAAAGGGAATCGATATCATTATGATATATTTGTAATATATTCAATTAAAAATATGAAAATAAATATTACTCAACATCAAATCTTCAAGTGTTACTTACAAAAAATGGTCTGAATATGTTTACACAAATATCATTTAGGGTAAAATAAATAACTAGAAAAATATTCGTCCATAGAGTCACACATGTTCAATGAGATAAATGTATAGAAAATAAACCAAGTAAAAACATGATTTAAAATAAATAAATTTCTAAGAAAAGATCCACACAGTAGGCATTTCATGGTGTGTAATCATATATATGACCTAGAGAATCATTAACCATGTAAGGCTATTCCTTTGAAAAAGATATATTCAACCACACAAATTTACATAAGATAGATAAAATGATATTGAAACAAAGGAGTTTTTTTTTATAAAGAAAACTAAATATCTCCCAAAAGGAAAATGTTTGCTACACAGTGAAATTAAAAAAAAAACATTGTTTATAAACATATAAATTAAATAGAACCCTATTTTTTCCCTTTCTAATTTAAAATTGTTAATGATATGTTCAAACAACGTAAACAATAATACATTATATAGAAAAGATTCCTATCCTACCATGAAAATAAAATCATGGGAAGTAATACTCAATGAAAATAAAATCTACGAAAACTAGAGTTAGCATCAAACGAATCAAATGAAACCATAGAGTTGCTTTTCATCTCATTTACAATTTTCAATGATCGATTCAAACAAAGTACATCCCCCTTGTCCTCTTCCTCATCTCTGAAAATTCTATGTGGAAAATAACAAAAATTTTGAAGATTCAACATGCCAAAGGTTTTAACATAAATTCATGGTTCTCATCATGGGAGTTAGGGAATAGAGATTCATGAGCAAAGATGGGAGATGCTAGTTCAAAAAATCCTTTCTGCAATAAATGCCAATGAGAATATTACTTCAGATGGTTAATAAATGAAAAATTTGTATGAATATATTCTGAAAGAATGTTGAAAGGTCAAAATAGGCCCTCCCTCAATCCATACCTTTTTCCCTCTCTCATTCTCTCTCCAACTCCCTATAACTCTGGCTATTAGCTCTCACTCCTGTCTCTCTCTCACATTGTTTCTCAATCATTATGTCTGACTCTTACTATGTCTCTCTCTCACTCTCTCTGTGAAATTTTATCCTTTTCTATATCTCTTTGTCAATATATCACCTTCTCTATCTGTGTCTTACTCTCCCTTTCCCCCTCTCCCTCTCTCTCGTCCTATCTCACCCTGACTATCTCTTTGTCTCTTGCTCACTCCATTTCTACTTCCTCCCCCCTTGGCCCCTGTATCCTTCTCTCTCTCACGATTCTTTCACTTTCTCCCCATTTCTATTGCTATTTCACTCTCTCATTACCTCCCAATATTACTCTTTCTCACTCTCATAATGTCTCTCTCACATACTCTCTGACATTATATCCTCCTCACTCTCTCTGTAAAATTCTTCACCTCTTCCCCTCTCTAATTTTCCCACTCTCATTTTCTTACTTCCTCTCTCATTCTTTCTATTTTTATATCTCTCTCTCCCCCTATCTCTATCTCTCTACCTCATTCTCTCTTTTTCTATCTCTCTCTCCCAATGTCTCTCTCACATTCTCCATTCTTGTCTCACTTTCACTGCCTCTCTTCCCTCTTCCCTCTCCCACTTGCACTATGTATATCCCTCTCTCTCTCTCTCTCTTTTAATATCCCCAACTCTCTCTCAATAACCCTCCCACCTTCTCTCTCTCCCCCTCTCCCTCTCTCTTTGTTTCCCTGTTTCTCACCCCATTTCTCTATATCTCTTTCACTCCTTCCCTCTTTCCATTTATTTCTCTCTCTCTCTCTCCCTCTCTCTTTTTATGTCTCATTCTCTCTCCCCCTTGACTCTCCTTGTCTTAACATCTATCTCAATTTCTGACACTCTCTCTCTCTCTTTGATCCACTCTCTCTCTAATTCCCCACTCTCCATATATCTCTCTCCCTCCTTTTTCTTCCTCCCTCCCTCACATAATCATAAGCCTAAAACACAAATCTTAAATCTAATTTACAAACTTGACTTGACTTAACATTACTTAGCATTAAGTGACACTTATTCTTTTAATAAATATATATTGTTATAATATACAATTTTATAGACATTATAAACTTGAAATCTATTTTAATAAAAGAATTAAACCTCATAATTCTATTTAAAGTGTAATTTAAAAAAATAAAAAATAAAGGTATACATTCTAGCAATTTTTATAAAACAAATACATTATAATATGAGTATTTTTAATAAAATAATAACTATACAATATTTAAATGCATGTCAAATAAATATACATTTCAATTTTAACATGAGCTGAGACCGATCAAATTTCGTGTGAAATTTTTTTTATAGTGTAAAATACAATGTGTTTGCTTAGTGTTTAAATTGTATTTTTGAATGATAAATAGAGTATACATATAGGAACAAATAAGCATTTTTATACATACATCACATGTATATCTAGACATTTTGTCAAGCAAATTAAAGTAGTTTTAATTATTAAATATATTTTTAAGTATCTGTCCATATTAATTCCTGTTAAAATATTTTATTGATAAAATTGAATAGTTTTTTATATACAACATTAGAATGTTTTATTTGAGAAAAATTATTTCTATATATAAGTATATATGAAGTTCATATCCACATAAATTACTTGAGATAGATCTTCAAATAGTTTATTTAAATCTCTTGTTGAAATATTTTTGAAAAGTAAAATATTTAGAAGTGATACTCATATATTTTCTTACTTTTATTCATTTATTTTTATGATAGGCTACATTATTTTTCTATTTAAAACATAATTTTAAATTTTAAATTTTATTTTAAAAGGGGACCGACCAACAAACAAACTTACAAATCCCCCTCATACAGGGCTTTAGAATAAGCCTCTCTACTAAACTAGCCTCTTAGCTTAATGACAATATTGCTTCAGATTATCAATAAAGAGGAGACTTGTCTAAATATATTGTGAGAAGAAACTAAAAGTCACCTAGACATTCCAAGAAATTTAAGCTTCAAATATTCATTTCTATCGATTTAAAAATCCATCCCTTACCAAGTAAGCATAGTTGCGGAGAGTCAAGGAATACTTAGACATAGAGCTGGATTCTAGGCTTAACTAAAACTCAGAAGAATGACTTCGTCTAAACATAAATACATAAATGCATACTTGTTACAACCTTAAAAAATGTGTTAAGCCACACACATAAGTTATTTTAGTGGTTGTATATGAGTCTACTTAAAATGTTTTTATAATCTTTTCTCTTTTTACATTTTTTGAAGTTGGTTGATTGTATTATAATAATTGGTCCATAGGTTTTAGTTCTTTCTTCATTTGCTCATATTATTATTTTTGTGTTTTTTTTTATGCTTTATCATATTGTATTTTTTTTAAATATATATGTTTATTAAAATAACTATTTTAAAAATAATAATTTTTTCTAAGCATTTGTTATTTTCATTTATAATGTAGTAACTTTTTTAATGAGTATAATTATATTTTAAAATTCAATTTCATAAAAAAAAAAATTAATATACTAAAATATGTGTTTTAAATATTTAAGAAATTACAAATTAAGAATTCATATTATTACTGAATTAATACTGAATATTAAATTTTAATTATAATTAACATAAAACATATTTTTGAATATCTTTAATAATAAAATTAAAATTAATTTTATTATTTAATTTAAAAATAAACATACCTAAAAATAATGGTCAAATTTATTATCTCACCACTGATTATAAGGGAAAAAAATCAATCAAGATATAGGTGTATCAAATATATATTCACCAAAAAAATACATAATGTGCGCGAACTTTGCATATATTGCATTCTTTATTTATGTTCTACATAGACAAAATGTATATTCATAAAAGAAATACATAATGGTACTTGACTTGCCAAAACATTAAGTATAATACTTTCTTTATTTATGATACTTTCTTTATTTATGTTTTTATGTGGTTTTTTTATTTTCTTTTGGATTGAAAAAGACATCCATTCATCACGGTCAAACTCTGTAACGACAAAATTTCTTTAATCCAAACTATGGTATAAGATGGAACAAAGCGGTTGATATTAACCTACAGATTATTTTGGATCTTTGAAGCAAAAGCTAGGCCGATATTTTTTAACTTCTGTTTTAGTATTAATATGTATAAAAATTCCTTTAATTATATCTTTTGCTACTTCAGTATTAATACATATATTGCATGACAATCCAGATTTTATCATACTCTTGCATCTCTATATTTCTCGGAGAACTTTTGGTACACAACATTTGATCTTGTTCACGAGCAACGCATCTCTGCACCGGAAAATGAAATCGTAAGATAATTTTACTTCGCTACATGGAATCATTACGATAAGTATTATATTGTATTATGGAACCGTTGAAACGAATTTAAACGTACATGCGCAAGTAGTGGTTGCCCTATGTGACAGGTAACCAAAGTAGTGGATGCTTGGATAGCATCCAAAATTCAAATGAATTTATGACAAGTAATGGGCACTTGTAGTTCGTTATAATCTCTGACAGATTCCATTACCATGGAGGAGTTTGTTATAGGAATATTCGTACAAAAGCATATTCTCTGACAAAAGCAGCATATTACAAGAAAGCAATTTATCGAACTTTAATAATGGCCCTTTGCGTTTATATTAGGGAAACTATGAAAACTCCGAGTTGCACTCTGATAATGGCCACTTCCATTTATATAATGGAAACCATGAAACCTTGGAGTCTATGAAACTTTCAAAGGGGCCTGGGAAGGGAATATAGTCGTTGAAGGAAGTGGGAGAGGAGTGGCTTATTTGCGAAGGGTGAAAACGACAGAGCTCTTTACTTGGCCCAAGAGACGATGGATTTCATTATACAAAAGGGGAAACACTTGTTAATACTAAAACGCCGTCATCATGTGGGTTACTTGGCAGGTTAATACTGAGGCTCAAGGCAGCGGCTGCATCAATATGCAGGGGCTATTCAGAAGTAGCAATGGGTGACCATTAACATTGAGAGACATAATGAACCCGATTCTAATACCCTGCTATGATTTATCCATCAGCTCACCGTTCCTGTTCGCAGAGGCAAGTGAAAAGCACACGTAGAATTACAATTTTAGTATGTGGGAAGTCTGTCATGTAGCCATGTGCTCTCTAGGATTTGACATGTCTATTCCCGTTAAGTCCATGGATGGGCAAACAACAGTTGTGGGAATAGATGGAGGGCTCATGATGAACAATCCCACAGCGGCGACCATTACTCATGTGGAATAATAAGGTTGACTTTGCGTCTGTTAATGGGGTGGATGATATCTTGGTGTTGTCCCTGGGAGCAGGAGTGGGAGCAATTGATTATCCATAAAAAAGCGGGGAATAGTGGAATGGGCAAGGCCGATTATGAATATTATGAGTGAAGAAATCTCAGATATTGTGGATCATGCAGTCAGCGTGGCTTTTGGCGATAGAAAGCAATGCATGTATGTTCGTCAATGACCGTATGCATGGATGGCATCGAATTGCACATATATGGTATCATTTTAAGCTCTGCAGCATCGAATTCCATATATATGGCATCGAATTCAATTTATATGGCATCGAATTCCGTCTATACATCATTATTTTCTATCAATTTGATCGCGTGTTTATTTCTTTGTACCGTGTTCATGTCATCCTACAACGTAGGAGGAGGATGTTAATGTTGATTTCTTGGATGACCTCAAGGGAAAAAGGAGTGGAAAAAAGAGGAGAGACGAGATTTAGTATGATGCAAATCTTTCACCATCTTTTACGAGACAAATTGGAGCTACACGTATGAATTTGGTTTAATTTAGTTTAATAATTGAATTACTTTGCAGTTTAATTATTTTTTAGGTATTTATCGTATTTTGTATAATTCTCTATCTTTCTTCAATTAAATTTTTATTGGTTTCATTCTAGTTTAATCAATCCATAACGTTTAACTGCATTATTTTTGCTTGTGGAATTAAAGTTGTTTTTATTTCTATCAACTTAGTAGGACTATTTCATTAGTTGATTGAATCCCAACATAATTTCTTCCATAAATTTACCTAGCAACTTAATTACAATTTTCACCTTGACTATTTATTAGATTTCGTTTTATAAATTTTAAAGCTAATTACAAGATCTCTAATATTATTAAACTACATTTCAAATTATTGTAGTAATACATATACTAGCCATATCAAATCTTGTAAGACAAATATTTGCCTTTGCTTTATAGCTTGAGTGTATAAATCTTTTTGTAAAAAAAACTCACTTAACTTCCACTAAATCTCTCTGTAATACTAGAAGTTAAATCTTGTTGTACATAGTAAGCCTATAAATATACATAAATCTCTGTGTACGGGATTTGATATGTGAGGAGGACCTATAATCTCTCATCCACAGGAAAATGAAGCACCTATAACAGTGGCTCTCTACCCTACAAGGACATCTTATCTCTATTATTCCTTGTTGTGATAGATAACATCTATGGATAATTCCTTCAACATCTATGAATAGCATTTATGGATAATTTTATTCTCACATTTGAAATGCTGAGCACTTGTTTCAAAGTCACTTGTTTCAAAGTCTTGTTTATAATTATTTTTCTGCAACTATGGATAGCATTTATTCATACTTTTACTGCCCCATTATACTTTTTTTCACACATTTCATATCAATATTCGTCTCCTCACCCATCATTAGGCAATTAAATTTTCTTTTGAGATTTAAACACAAATAACAAGAAAAGTTGAATGGCTACAATTTCGAAAGATCGATATGTTCTAGTATAATGGTGATCAATTGTAATTAGATTAGAAATACATCTTAATCGGGAAGGTATTGGTCTTACATAGAATGTTTTTTTAATTTTGTGTTTGGGGCACCCTAACTTGATTTTCTCCAATGTGGAGGAAGCTATTTGCAATTACATTTGAGAACATATAATTATTATTTATATTGCCTTTTTTTATTTAGATTATTTGTGGGATTAACATTCAAGTCTTGATAACTGAATTATCATTCATTGTAAAATAATATGAAAATATGTAAGTATCCTGACTAGTATAAATAGAGTCAATGAAATGATATGTAATTAAATTTTTTTTTTTATGTTTTTCTTAGGAGGATGAGGAGGAGGAAATAGGCAGAGGTTGAGGAGGCTAAGGGGGGGGAGGAGGCCAACGAGGAGGAGGCACGAGAGGAGGAGGAGGCAAAAGCGAGGGAGGAAGCCAAGGAGGAAGAGGGAGAGGAGGCAGAGGAAGGGGAGGAGGACTGGGAGGCGGCGAAAGAGGAGGGTGAAGAGGTGGAGGTGGAGGAGGAGGAGGAAAAGGGGGA
>APFE030304174.1:20251-43489 GCA_000404065.3 Pinus taeda
TTAGAATGTCACAAATTAAAGCAGAGCATCAGCACCCAGCAGGATTATTGCAACCCTTACCCATTCCAGAATGGAAATGGGAAACCATTTCTATGGATTTCATAACAGGGTTACCTCAGACAAAGAAGAGCAATGATTCTATTATGGTGGTGGTAGACAAGTTGAGTAAAGCAACACATTTCATACCCGTGCAATCCACATTCAGAGCTGTGCAAATTGCCCACATCTTCATGCAGAATGTGTTCAAACTGCATGGACTCCCAAAGACAATAATTTCTGATCGTGACGTGAAATTCACGTCAGCCTTTTGGAGGACATTATTTGCTGAATTGGAGACACAGCTGCATTTTAGTACAGCTTACCACCCACAGACCGATGGTCAAACAGAGCGAGTGAACCAGGTGGTAGAAGACATGTCAAGAGCCTATGTAATGCAGAAACCAACACAGTGGGAGGAGTATTTACACTTGGTGGAATTTGCATACAATAATGGATACCATACTTCGTTGCAAATGAGCCCCTTTGAGGTTCTGTATGGGTGGAAATGTCAGACACCCTCAAGCTGGGGTGGACCTAAGGACAAATTAAGATTAGGACCAGAGATGCCCAAGGAAATGGAAGATATGGTTAAAACGTGCGTGCTAATTTAAAAGCCGCACAGGATAGACAAAAGAGCTTTGCTGACCAGACGAGGAGGTTCAAAGAATACCAAGTCGGTGACCATGTTTATGCGAGGATCCAAGTTAGGAAAAGTACATTGCAGTGGAGCAGGTGTGCCAAGTTGGCACCCCGATATTATGGACCATTCCAGATCTTGGCAACAATTGGGCCCGTAGCTTACCGGCTTGCCCTGCCAAGTCACATCAAGATCCAAAATGTCTTCCATGTTTCGGTATTAAAAAAATACGTTTATGATCCTAAACATGTGATCAGATGGCAGGATATACAGGTAAAGAATAATATAAGTAGACCTAACTAAAATTTTATGTTATAAGAAACTGATTGGAATATTGCTGGATGCAGGTCGAACCGGAAGGAGAAGTCTTGGTCAAGCCACTGAGCATCCTCGACTGGAGAGAAGTACAGCTGCGGAAGCGAGCTATTACCCAAATTAAAGTGCAGTGGTAGCACTTTGGGCCTGACAAGGCTACTTGGGAAGAGGAAGAGCTTGTAAGAAAGGCTTACCCGAAATTGTTCGTGACAAAAGGACATCGGGACGATGTCCAATCTCAGGAGGGGGAGATGTAATACCCAGGAATAGTGTAAATATTTAGCTATAATTAATTGTTTTACTGTATTTAACTACAAACCAAAGAATGATGGTTATTTGAATTAACGAATATTTTTCTTAATTATTGACCATGGAAACATGTCTTTAAGTTTTTCTTTTTTTTAAGAAAAAGGAGACTGACAACTTCTGAGGAGGGAAGTTGGGCAATTAGGAAGTTGCTGGAAAGCAACCCTAATTGCCTCCCCTAACTGAAAACACCTCGAGGAAAAGGAGACAGTAGGGGAGGAAAAATGGACTGGAAAAGAGGCAGACCGTGAAGGAGTCTGTGAAGTCTGGTGAGGACTAGATCGCATGCACTCAGTAAGCAGTAAACTTGCAGAGGTTAGTGACCTTGCAAGAGAGCTTAGGGGGAGATGCCATCGAGCAGGACGTATCTCATGGTTGGGGCAATAACAGTCAGACAGTAACAGGTACAATCTTTGCAAGGTGTAAAAATTGTTTTTGACAGGAAACAGGTAAGTGGCCTCTCATGGAAATTATTATTTCAGTTATTGATGAAAGGCTAAAACCTGTATGTGTTCATGTTAAATAAGAACCGTAGTCTTATGTGATTATTAATTTCTCGAAATTGCAGTACAAAAAAGAGAATCCCAAATATGATTATAAAAAAAAAAAACGAGAACAATAGGATTCTTACTTTCTGAAAATGCAGTATGAAAGACAAGAAGATTGTGAATGTACATATAAGCATCAAGAGCAAACATAATTGTTATTTTCCAGAATTGCAGTAGGAAATAAAAGAACTCTTGCGTATCTGTATATAACTATATATATATATGGAAACCATATAAAACAAGAATAGGCAGACACCTATGGGGTTAGGGAGTCCTATTGGACTGCAACCCTGTTTGGGGAAATGTTATAAACTTAATTGATTTCAAGTACCCGGAAGAACAAATATAACTGTGTCACAACGGAGAAGCGAAGACAAACATTGGGGTTACAAAAGGCTTTGAAATAATCGTAGGAGCCAGTATGGGCAGGAACCCGACCAAGGTTGGCCTCATTATGTAGAACCATCTAGAGAAGTCGTATAGTAACAGATGCAAAAACGGCTGTAAGTCGAGGTTGGGGTGTTGTAAATCGAATTATGGCGGATGGGCTACAGTGACGAATTTCTAACCATCTTGGTAATTAATCCAGCAGTTAGAGATTATTGCCTCAGGCTTCTGGTAATATATAAATAAACAAAAATATAAATACATACACAGTTGAACACATAATGCCAAACCCGTAAGCTTGACAGAGGGGTCGGAGCCCTCAATGAAACCTCGGGGAAAACCCGTGATTAATTGTGGCTCGTAGCCAGGAGAACTCAGAATATTAATAATTTCACAAAGGGTCTTTAATTCGTGTGTCAAATGAACTATCTACCCTGCGGAACATATTTTAATGATTATGCCCAGACTTTGTATTAGTACCTGTGAGCAGTAAACAATCATAGAATGTGTGAGTCCAAACACTAGAGAGGCGACGGTCGTGGGTGACCTACTAATCCTCTTAAGAGTAAAATAATTATAGGAATAATTGAATCGGCAGAATCTTGTTAAAAGAAACATTAGCATTAAAATTTCGGTTAACATGATAGCCATTTTACAATCGTGGGAAAACATAAAGTTGCATTTAAATATACCCTGCCAGGACGGATACCGAGCAAGAGATGCATATAAGATACATTAATAAGGAAAAGAACAGAAAAGAAAACATGAAAGTCTACAATATTCACAGTGAGCTCAGCGGAATAGTAAGATTATAAACTAATGAAATATAACCATAAAGGATGACAAAAAAACAATTATCTGAATTTTCAGGTCCGTAAACAAAATGATACAAATATACGTCTAGGAGCAGCGAGGGGAATTACTCCATTGTGGTCTTAAGCCTAAGCCACGAGGATCCCTTGGCCCTTTTGGGAGAATTTAGCTACAATGAAAAAAAAAACCATACTGAAATTCAAAGGAAACAGTGGCTCCAGACAAGGGCTTCATATTCCCGGCGTGGAATGAAACCCTCGAGAATGCCTCATAAAATATATTGCATCCAATCTAAACCCCTTAAACATGGCACGCTTACCCGATGTGCAGCATTCAGCCCTAATAATGGAGCAAGTCAGAAGGTTGGCAACCCTCAGGTTCGCCACCACAATATTCATAGCCTGTAAGACCAATAGTTCACAATCGATAAGTAGAACTCAACCGTACAAAAAAATATGAAGGATAAAGGACCGAATTGAACGTATTACAGTCAAGTGACAAGCCTAATAAAAGACAAAGAGTCGAATTTAGCGATGAATCATTCATACCTAGTTGAGGCGCAGGCAAGGTAGACCAAGTATCCACCCAAGAATCCTTGCAGGTTACCTCTGTTCACATGGAACATTGTTTTACAGGAGAAGTCGAAATGTGAAGGCTGAGTGCGAGAGGTGGTGCAAGAATGAACCATACTCGGAACTAGACAGTGGTATAGTCTCCCAAGGTCGCCAGCCTCAAGGTGATGCCTGCTGCTCCACGTCAACCAGGACAACGAACAATTTAAGGCAAGACAGCGCGCCATCAACCAAAATATCAACATGAGTTCACGGCGTAAGATTTTCAGGCAACTCATTACCACAATTCCCTATTTCGTTAATCTGAAAACATTTAACGTTAATAATCATGGTGATCTGATTTGAAACTCGAGCCAAAAATTTAATAACCAGTACCGATACGACAGAAAAACCTTAAGTGCGCAGTTGATAGTGCTAGGTGGGAGTAGTACCGAGGGTGACCTTATAAAAATTAAATTTTACCTTGGTATTTTAAGTTTAGAGGTGTTACAGTTACCAATTTCAAAATTCAGAGCTCTACTTCAAGGTTTGAATTGGTTAATGTAGGATTTGATCATAAGCCTCAGAACATCAATTTAGGCCTTAGACTTTCACCAAATGAGAGATCTTCTTTCACTAATTTGTTGAAAATATACAAGGATGTATTTTCTTGGAATTATGATGATCTTAAAACATATTATACATCTATCATTCAACAAACTATTTCTATGCTGCCAGATGTCAAGCCAATTCAACAAAAGTTGAGGAATATTCACCCTAACTCGGAAGCTCGGATTAACACTAAATTGAGTAAGCCTCTAAAGGGAAAAATCATTTTTCTAGTTAGACATTCCAAGTGGGTCTCAAATCTTGTGCCAGTTATAAAGAAGAATGGAGATATTTGTATTTGTATAGATTTTAGAAATTTAATCAAAGCTTGTGAAAAGGATAACTTTCCTTTGCCTCCAATGGAATAAATTTTACAATATGTTGCTAGTTCTGAGGTAATGTCTTTCTTAGATGGTTCTTTACATTACAATCATATTCTTGTACATCCAAATGATACACTGAAGACCACATTCAAAACCAAGTGAGGAATGTATCCTTATCAAAAAATGCCTTTTGGGTTGATTAATGCTAGAGATACTTTCCAAAGAGCCATGGACATTTCTTTCAGAGGTTTGATCAATAAGATAATTGTACTGTAACTAGATGACATTAAAATTTAATCTAAACAAAGAAGTAACCATTTACATTATTTAAAACAAATCTTTGAAAGATGTAAAAAAAATGGAATCTCCTTAAATCGTAAAAAGTCATTTTTTTCCCTTAGCGAAGGTAAGCTTCTAGCCTCTATTCTGTATAAAGTAGGAATATGCATATATCCAGATAGAATCATGGTGATATCTGAAATCCCTTTACCACACAAGAAAAAATCCATGCAATCCTTTCTTGGGCAGATTAATTTTGTCAAACGATTTGTCCCAGATTTCTCTCAAATTGTATTACCCTTAAAAACTATGATCAAGAAGAACTCAATTTTCAAATGGGGACTGATAGAAATAAAATCATTCGAGTCAATAAAACAAGCAATCATAGATGCTACTTTGTTATCAACTCCTAATTTTACTAAACAATTTTTGTTTATACTTTTGCTTCCGAACAATCTTATGCAACGGTGTTGACACAACCTAATGAACAACAAGTTGAAGCTCCAATTTCCTTCTTTAGTTCCAATTTACAAGGAGCTGAGCTAAATTATTCATTGGTCGAGAAGCAAGCCTTTGCAGTTTTTAAGTCCATAAAACATCTGAGGAATTTCCTCTTAAAAACTCATACAATGGTAATTGTTCCTTTCCCTTTAGTAAGAGAATTGATTATCCAAAAGGAATTAGGAGAGAAAAGGGAAAATTGAGTTACTCCCTTGCAAGATTATGACCTAGAAATTAAACCAGCTAAAATACTAAGGGGTCAATATTTTTGTAGATTAATTACTAATGCTTATGACACCTTGGCTGATGAAGATTCAGGTAATAATGTTCAAATTAGAGAGGTATGCCCCATTGACATCGAATCTCAAAATCTTGATTTAATATTTTATTTAAAAAATGGTTATGCTCCATTAGAACCCAACTACAAAAAGAAAAGAGGTCTTAGACTTAAAAATAATCAATATCATCTTGTCAATGATGCCTTGTTTAGAATAAATTATGATTTTGTTTTGTTAATATATCTAGAAAAATATGAATCAGAAATTTTTCTCCAAGAGCTACATGATGGACCGGCTAGTGGACACTATGTGTTAGAAAATCAGAAAGGTAGTAAAGATTTTATCGATATTGATAATTACTTGTGTTGTTACCTGTTATTATGATTCTTTATACCTTTTCTCTTTAATTCATCAAGTAATTACACAAAGCAGAAGCACATAAAATAATGAACACAAGATGCAGGCACATGCCGGGGAAAAACCCCCCTTGAGGGGAAAACCCAGTCAAAGTAATTATTTCTTTCAATAGTATTATTTGAGACTCTTCACCTAGACGTTGACCAGAGCTTCTCTCCACACCAAGTCAGCCTCCAGAAGATTGATTGCTTTCCAGCAACTTCGACAATGTAGCAACTTGCGGCAGCTCATGACTTTTGGCGATAGTCCAACTCGAGAGACTTCATTATCCCAATCCAAAACATGAAACAAAGAGATACCACCACCAAAATTTTGATTTACCTTGGCTCCTTAGACTCCCCCAAACTCACATTCACTTCGGCTTCCCAACAACAGACTTTCCTAGCTTCCTACTTCGCACTTTTGCCCAAAAAATAGATTTTTGCACTTCTACCCAGAAGAGAGAGAATGAGAAGTGCTGATCCAAATGAATTCAAATTCATTCTTTTTATAGGCTTCTTGTGGGATTGAATGGGTCCTTAGGCCGACTTTGTCTTCTCATAGTTTGACATGGTGTGGAGGTTGTATAATTCATATTTGACTCAATACTAAACCGATTTACATGATTCAAAAGCCTAAGAAGGTTCTCTTTAAATGTGAAATAATTCTATAGACGCAGACTAAGTCCTAGAAGTCCTAAATTGGGACTCTGACCTAAAACATGGTCACCCAAGCATGTAACCCATGCTTTAATAAGTCACAGTAATAATAATAATTATCATTTTCTTTATTCTTTTGGAAAGTACATTACATAATGACTCAAGTACATTATTGAAGACCGAACATAGTTACTTTTTCCAAAAATATGGTGGGGACACCACTACTCATAAGATTTTTCATGCTAGATACTATTGGCTAACACTATTTAAGGACACCATTGCCTATTTCATAAAATGTAAAGTCTGTCAAACTACTTCAGGAAGACAAAAGAAATTAGCCTTACCTTTTGCAGCGAATTAACATTGAGCAACCCTTTTAGCAATGGGGACTATACATAATAGGTGATATTGTTCCTAACCCTTCTAGGCTGCATAAATACATCTTGACTACTACAGATTATTTCACCAAATGGGTGGAAGCAATACCTTTGAAGGTATCTAATTCTGAAAACATTATTGAATTTATCGATTAATTTATTATCACCAAGTTTGATCTTCCTTATGCCCTTATGTTTGATAATGCATCTTATTTTTTCAAAAACACCATAACTGAATTTTCTCTTAAAAGAGGTTTTAAACTCAAATATTCTGCAAATTATTACCCTCAAGGAAATGGCTTATCAGAGTCTACTAATAAAAACCTCATTATGATAATCAAGTGAACAGTTGACTAAAATCAAAGAAATTGGCACAAAGCTCTAGTTTTTGATTTATTGGCTAACAGAATCACTCAGAAGGTCTCTCTAGGCACTTCTCCTTTTCAATTAGTGTATGGGAAAGAGGTTATCCTACCTCCTCATCTATCGCTTCCTTCACTAGCCCTAGTGAAATCTATTGAAGTAAAACCTTCTTCTGCTTTGCAATTAAGGTGGTCTCAAATTATTAAATTAGAAGAAGAGAGAGAGAGAGAGCCAAACAAGTTCATTCTCAGCATCAGAAATTGGTCAAATCCTCATTTGATGCAAGTTCAATTAATACAAAAAAAAAAAAAAATCGGTGATTTAGTTCTGAAATGGGACAAATCCCATGAAGAAAAAGGCAAACACTCAAAATTCCAAAAGTCATGGCTAGGTCCATTTGAGATCATTGAGAAACTAGGCCTATCAACCTTTATCCTTCAATATTTATAGGGAAAGATCGATACTCTTCCCATTAATGGGCTAGTTTTGAAAACATAATTTTCTTAAGGATATCTATCCTCTTGTAAAATATGTAAATAGTCACATGTATGTATCAATGTCGTTAGCCTTAATAATGATTAGGCAATTCACTTTTGACTTCATATTGGGGTCTCTCATCATTTACATGAAATGTGACTAATTAAAGGAGAATTGTTAGAAAGTAAATTATTACATTGAAGTTTAGTATTGCATCTATTACGAATCTTTGAAATCTTTATATCCATTAAGTTGTAAATATTTCATAACTTGAAACATTAAAAAATCGAGTTGTCCTATGATTGGTCATGAAAAGTTTTCTTTAAAAAATAAAGAATATTTTAAATTTTTAGCATCTTTGGGCTTCAATCATCATCCATGACTCTTAAGGAGTGAATATAACTCCCCATCCACCAATTTTTTTAAAAATTAATGTAATTCAAAAATATATAAAACTTGAAATATGAGAGGTCTCATTATGAGCCAACTTACCATGATCATAGGAAACCAATGATTTTGACATTATCATGACTAGTCACCAAACCAAGATAATGGATTGTGGTTGCACAACTATAAGAAAAGAGGTCTCATCACGAGTCGGCTTGTTCAATATCTATATAACTTGTGAATGGCATTGTCATCATCTGGTTACCAAGCTAGGACAATCTCTTTCAAGTAAGCTTTAAAACAAAAAAATTAAAAGAAAAATTAATACCTCTAAAATGTTACTATAAGTGGATGGGATACTGGAACATTTTGGTTAAATGGTAACCCTGTCAAGGTTATGGACACCTACTGGAAGCAGTGGCTCTACCAGTGACAAAAAACGTTTATCTTAAAAGCTAAGCTTCTATAGTTCTTAACTTTATCTTTATAACTAACCAAATTATTAACAAAGGCAATAAATAATTTCATCAATAACAAGTTGTGAGGTAATTTGCAAAATAATGAGTTATTTCCTTCAGAGTAATCTTTACCAATCAAGACTTCAATTATTTTTACCTTTCTAAGTATTTCTCTTTAGTAATCAAAATTTCATTTATGTTTACACAGATAACTGTTTCACCCATTACGTCACCAATTATTATAGTACTCAACAACTCCTCATTAATTTTTATGGTAGTTGAACTAATAAATAATGGGAACCCTTTTGAAAATTGATAAAGCTCCTTAGTTCTAATAAAATAAGGCAATTTTTAGATTTTGTCACCAAAACACCTTTGATTAAGAAAATATCCCTTACTGGAGCTTCCATATCAGAGATTAGCCTCATATATATAGTATTCACAAATAACCCATAGGATTTTGTTTAAAATGTATAATCACAAGAGTTTTATCGAAAACATTTAAATATCGCAACATTACTTATAATAAAGTTGCAATAAAACTTTCCCCCAATTAAATATTTTCGATACTTTAAGTCTAAAGTTATATAAACACAACTTTATGGATATAATAAACAAAAGCCTGGCCCCACAAGACTGCCATGTAGTACATTAGAGCTTCCATATATCATAAATTTAAGAATAAGCGCCGCTTTAAAACCTCTGATATCTAATACCTCTGATATCATCTGATGTCCCTCATCCTCTGATATTTTGATACCTCTCATCCTCCAATATTCGCCTCCTATCCATATTAGAACTTTTATATCAAGGGGCGCTCTTTTAAAATATTTGATATTGCATCCCCGATATAGAACCTCTGATGCCTCTTCTTGCTTACAACTCATAATCGTTATATCTTTGAATAACACCTATCGGAAGGTGAGTATGCCACAAGTCTTAAAGGTGTACCCCTAAGATTTCCCTGATAAAATTCATCAATATGTTGACATGTACAGAACCCATGTGAATGCACGTTTATCATTTAATTTCCAAAATTAGAAAATTTATGTTTTTTGATGTTTTAAACGATTTAATCATTACATCTTGATGTCATTGGGATTTTCTCGTAAAGACATAAATCATTATGGAAAATAGTTATTTACCATAAATAACTCTCTGGTTAAGGAATTTCCACTTATTCTTTTGTTTTCCATTACAGGCCAGTCCCAACAAGAAAAATTCATTAAAAATGTCTAGGGCAGCGAAAGCAAGGAAGAAACTCGTCGTTCAACAACTATCGGTTGCTCCTCTGCTTGAAACTACCAAAATGTCTGCATTATTCTCAGATACAACCTATTCTCCAAATGCTAGAAGCTCCTCTTGGGAATCTATTTATAATATTTTTTAAGATAAAGGACTAAGGGAAACAGAGAAAATAGTTATGGTTGATGATTCTACCTCGATCTCTGAAACTACCTATAGTCATTTTGTCAATTCATTCTTTTATAGGATTGCAACCCGGCCCAATATCCTTCCTTATGCATATATGGTTAAAGAATTTATTGATCATATGAACATTGCCCAAAGGAATTTCATTACTAAGAAGCAAACAGTCATTGGGTCATTCACTAGCAGCTATTTGAGCAAAATGTATCATCTACCGCAACCTCAGTAAAAGTATGACAAGCATTTTATACATAAGTTCATGAAGGAGAATGAGCCTCAATCAGAGCCCTTTATAAATTGGAGAAGAGATCCTAGCAAACATAAGAAATAAGATTAGGGTATGTATTATGTTGCCTCCCTTTCTGGTCCTTACTATCAAATAGCTGCTATGTTATGTAGGATCTATGGTTACCCTAATACACGAAATTCTTCCACCAATGAGTACCACTCATTGATGCTTCCTCTCATGGATATATTATGGATTGGGGAGGCATTTTGATAATATAACCACTCAAATCATGAATTATAGGAGAAAATGTAGTGTTTCATGGAACGTGGTTCCCCCTTTTATATGAGTACCTATATAATGGATGACATATGTTTCACCTCTGATTTTACTTCTATGGGGTGGACATGGACTATAGAAGACCCTACTTCTATCCATATTTATCATGACATACTCTAGGAGTCAAAATTTTACCCTCATTTCTATAAATTTTAAGATAGAGTAATGTTTCCCATCCACCAAAGTGTCTTTTATAAGAAGGCCCCTAGGGTTTCACCCAAAGTTAACAATAATTTGCTATCAATTGGGATTTGGTTTGGAGAAGAGTCATTCTCTTATGACAAGATATTTGGTAGTCTTGCAAATCACCATGTTTTACCCCTATACATCCATGATAAACTTCTTTCTCGAAGAAATATCTTACCAGACCATAGGACATGGTCTTTCAAAGGACCTAAGTCATGCTAAAAATGCAATGTGGCCTACTTTTCCTATTCAATGTGGTGTGTATGCTCTAGATAATTATAAACATGTAGGTCTTGAGATTGAAGAGATTCAGAGTTTAAAATTCCCAACTATTCTGAATAGGAAATATGATCATAAGGGAACTGCCAAGAAGGTCACTGCACAACCAAGTATCAGGTAATTTATGCATGAGCCAGATAAGTTTGATGACTTATTTGAATCATCCTCTACCTATTCAATGGTTTTGAAACTAGCACTAGCATAGTTAACTCTAGAGGAGATAACTAAATTTAATTAGTATAGAGATAAAAGGATAGCTCACTTACCTATGGATTTATATAATTTACCTCAACAAAACATGGAACATGATAAATTCTTGGCTATCTCAGCACAGGTTCCTAATGTATCCTAGGTAAAAGAGACAGGTACTTCCTCTTCTTCTCAGGCGGAAGAAACTTTGTGAGATAAAAAATTTGATGCAATATGGGAACAATTTAATCAAGCTATTTAAGAAACAAGGCCTCAACATCTAAATACTCCATTGCAGGAGACAGTTTCACATACTCCTGAAATAATAGAAAAAATCCCCGCATTCCTGAAGGCCATTTTGAGGGTCGAAGAGATTCCTCCTCCCGCCATATTTTACAATCCACGACATAAATATGTTGTAAAAAGATAAAGGGAAAGAAGGAATATTGATCAAACCTAGGCCTTCGTCCCTGAAAATACTTCATTTGAAGTAGTATGGAAAATCCCTCAATCTACTCCTTTAGAGGATCTCGGGAGGCTCTCACAATTTACAGGAGTATACGCTTATGCCACCATAGATAAGGCCACCGAAGTATTGTAGCTTCTGAAAGAAAAGGATGAAAGAATTATGTAGTTGGAACAAGGCATGGAGAATGAGAAGCAAATGACTGCTTAACAATGGCAAGCACAACTTGCAGAACATTGAAATACCTTTGATGCCTTGAAGCTTCAACATCAATCTGATTTGAAAATCCAGGATACTTAAATCCAAGACGTACAACACAGTATTGAATAATTTAATATTAATCCCAAATTGGCTGAACTCAAAAGGGAAGTAGGAGAATTAAATACTCTCCTTGTTCAACAATAGATCACTTTCTATAAAAAATTAGTCATTATTCATGATTTATGTCAAACAAACAATACATTATTGATTCGGAGCTCAAAAATTTGCTGAAAATTCAAATTTTTTGGATCGGTGTGGAACCTAAACAACCGCGTAGTGTTCGTCGTCCTGAATCTGGAACAACTCATTTTGTGCTAAACCGACATCGTATGCTCCTAGAAATGTGTTTTGTTTGTTATCTCAAATAGGTGAATTTGGTAAAAAAAAATGCAACACTACATAGTCAACAGTATGTACTATTGATGTGATAGGCTGACTGGGATGTTGACATTGTAGGTGACTGTACAGTTGATTGGGTTTCCTCTAGTGAATCAGGTGGTGCCAAGTGGCACCTCGTCATTGTATGTTGTGGCAGAATTTCATTGATTTGTTGGTTTTTTGGTGGCCAATCATAGGACGCCATGTGGCAGCCCAAGGGCCACCAAAATTTTATGGGAGGTCTGAAATGAGGCATCGGGGATCAAACCTGCAACCTCTCACCAATCAACACAAGTCCTAACCACCATGCCATTGAATTGTTACTTAATATACTATGAATTGTGAATGGTTTTGTTATGAAGTTGTATGCGCATTGAGGGTAGGGGACAAGATCTAGCACTAGCCCTGGTCACCGCACCTAGGGGCAGAACCATGAGCAGGAGGCTAGCCCCACACCCCCATAACCACGAGATACCCAACACAGAGACCACAACCATGTGGCCGGAGTATAGACCATGCAGAGTGTTGACATTAACCCCTAGTTTAATGTCACGAAGAACCACCATGTGACCACCCAATGTTAACCGCTGAGCGGAGGAGTAAACGGGCCAGCCACAAGACGTGTGGTGGCAATATGGCCACAATTTTCAGAGTTAAGGTCGTGGAATTCATTTAAACACTTCGATAATTTCTCCTGGAAGTTGGTGGAATCGGCACCTTGTTAGTGGTTTTTGTGGCGAAATTGTAGGAAAGGTGCCGAATTTTGGGGAAATTGTAGATCAACTAGTAGAAAGGCTAGGGAAGCTCATATCTTCTTCTGTTTTTGGTATTTTTAGGAGATTGTATAACATTATTAGAAGAATAACAAGAGAAGGAATTGAATTATTGTTCAATTGGAGAGTACAATAAGAAGCATCGTTGTGAAATGTGGTGGTGTGAAAAATCCAATATTGTTTAGGGTAAAAGATAGAGATTTAGGCCTAGAGCATGTAGACTCACTTCAATCTATTATAAACGGGGCTTAAAATCAACCAAATTAAAGCAATCTATACCTCGATTATTGCTATGGCGATAAAATCTCTTATAAAGAACAATGTAAAATTTGAGACAGCTTGTGATGGCATGAGAGTTTTCTTGAAATACCTCATTAATAAATGCAATGCAAAAATAGGCATCTTCAAATGACATATGTGTTAGTGTCAAAATGAAACACCCTGCAAAATTCTCGGCCGATTTCAAATGCTAAGGGATTGATGTAGCAAAGTCCTTCCATGTTTTCTCCACATGGGAAACCCACTCACTACATCTGCCCAGTTAGTTACCATGAGTTCACTCTGCTTCCTCATCAACTACCACATGGTTGGCCCCACCTCCTTTGCATGCCAACATGATCCCATCAGTGACTTCCAACTAACTTACACGTCAACATATCCAATAGTGTTAGAGGTGCTTCATCCAACATATGTGGGAGCTCCATGTTGTGAAGATGCATAATGCAATTGATGGGTGCGGTGAGTTCTACATGTTGCTTCCTCATCAACAATGCATGCCCCTAAAGATTGCAAAATTAAGCCTCCAAACCATGCAAGAGATTGCCACATATCCCTCCATGTAGGTTTCCCATGTATGATTGTGTCAAATTGTGGCCAATCACTTTCTGCCCATTTAGCTCTGCTCTGTCAATGAGCTACCTGCCTTCCCACTACCCATGTCAACACAGTCACCATAAGTAATCAACCTACCATATGGTAATGCCATGCCTCGCTGATGTCAGCATGGCATCATCCAAACTTTCCTGCCAAACATATCCTGATAAGTGTCATGTATTAGCGAGGTATAAACGATGTACATGGGAGCTATTTTTGGCATTTTCCACTATAGTTACCTTGTCCAACTCCTGCATACCTATGGCATTTAATTTACCAGATCTAGTAAATGAAAAGCACAAATCCTACAATTGAACATGTAAGCCACCTCTATTAATGAATTCCCCTAATAAAGTTCTCTACACTATAGAATTTATGAGAATTTTGGCTGAAATTTAAACCTTGCTTTGCCTTGCAAGAAATGTGCACTCCTTTAAAGAAAATTTTGCCTCTGAGTAAAATAACCCTACAAATTCATCAAGAAAACCTTATAAATGCATTCTTAAGACGTAAAAACCTCTTCAACTACTAAATTCAATATCCTTTAGCTCAAAGTCATTATCCTATCATTTATGCACATCTCATCATTTCAGGGGTCAAAGTTTTTAAAATTTTCCCCAGCAACCTGTCATTCCCACTTTGCGATATGTGGCACCACACTATTTACCATTTTGATCGAAAATCTCCTTGACCTTATTTTTTTCATAAATTAAGTATTCTCCTCCAACTCACCACCCTGCCAAATGGCCTCCTCGTCCATAGGAAGCTTTGCAGATGTGAAATGAAAAGGCAAAGAGATGTACCATTGTGATGACAGTATTGGTACTCAAGACCCATTTATAGCATCTCTTGAACTAAGAAAGTTCATTCATATTTTGGCCAAGTGAATACCTTAACATTGTTAGATATATTTGAAAACACAT
This sequence comes from Pinus taeda, assembly GCA_000404065.3. NCBI lineage: Eukaryota > Viridiplantae > Streptophyta > Pinopsida > Pinales > Pinaceae > Pinus > Pinus taeda. The sequence goes on from APFE030304174.1 coordinate 35,276, forward strand.
CATTTTCACTACCTCATGAAAGGCGGGAGTTGGAACTGGCCAAGAAAGAGATCCTCTAGGATAAAGAACATATTAAGAGACTTAAAAATGAACTAGAAATGCTAAGAAAAATTGAACGATATCAAGCCTTCATTTAAAGAAATTAGGAGGATTTTATGGGGGAGAATTACAAATATGGTGGAAAAACACTGTGACCACTTAAAATTTATTCAAGAAATGACTAAGACCATGAGATGGGAATAAAGAGAAATAAAATCCATTGAGAAGACTATCGGATATTCTCCTTCGAAGGGCAAAGTAATTGTAGACTTCCTTAACTAGATATAAAAGGAAGAAGTGACAAAGGTAAATCTCAATAGGTTTGAATCAGTAACAAGAGCCAATCAGATAATAAGGGAAATTAAGTTACTGATGAAGGCTAAAGAGGAGGTGAAAGAACTGATGGAATTAATAGAAGGATTCAAAGAGAAAAGTAAGTTTCTCCACTAAAATAATTTTCCAACCTTTTATAATGATGATGGGAACTTATATCACAAACATTTCTTCATGAAAATCCTGGTGGAAATTAAGGAAATTCATAAAGGTGTCGAAGAAAAGGACCACTCCCTTAAAGGGAAATAGATTATGAAATTATATAATGATTGTTGGTACCATTCCATTGCCATCTTTTTCTTCTAGAAACACCATCATTTGTTTATTTTTTCTTCCATAGACCCCTCATATCCATCGAAATTGATTAATTAATAGCATTATAGTTGTTAGTTTACATTAAAGTTAATTTATGAATTTTTATGTTAAAAATTAGGAATTTTCAACAAAAAGATTACAGGATGTCATAACTTCCTGTAAATGGTTTATCGTCTGACACGTTGCATGATAGGCAAGCCAAAGCAATGTATAGGAATGAGACCTAGAATGTACATGCATGGTGAAAAATCGATTCAACAGCAAATCAAAAGCTCCTGGTTATGCGGTCAATGCTGGTCAAACCCCAGCCTTTTGGTTACAAAGGCAGCAAAAAGCAATGGTTTCCCAAACTGGTTTCGTTTTGCTTTTGGAAATCGGTTTAGTTTAGAAAGGACCAAAAATCACTCTTTTTTAAAAGTAGAAACATCTACTTAATGAATGTACATTCGATTTAGATTGGGTCAAGAAAGTAAAGACTGCATATTGTTTTGTTTCAAACAATTACGATTTATAAATATTGTAACTTCATAAATAGTGTATTAGTTAATTATTTTTGTATGGTACAAAATTGGTGGAGTTTATAACTTGTTAAATCTATTTTGTATAAAATCAAAATTTCACAAATATTTTTAGTCAATAAATTGTATAGATACAAATGACCATGACAATACCACAAGTAACAATGGCTATGGATTTTCTTTGTAATCATCATCACCAATTCTTGTATATTTGAAAATCACAAGTGTTCATAATTTCTTTTAATCAATATATACTTTTCAGCAATGCAAATAATCATAACATCATAGGTGACTATGACCATGAACTTTTTTATAACCATAGTCATTCAATGTCAAATTAAACATATATCAAATGGCCCTCATGATGATGATAAATTCAAATAAAATAAACATAAAATTTAAAAATTAATTTACAAATTGATGTTTTATGATAATATAATTTTAAATGTATGTGATTTTATTTTATGCTATTTATTTGTTTGTTGCACTCTTGTGTGCTTCTGGTTGCTTGTTTGTGTATAATATTTTTAAATGTATGTAATATCATATACAATAATTACTTTTAGAATGAGCATAATTTGTACATTAACTTATTAATCTTTAAATTGTTGTTTAATTTAATAAAATCTTATTCTTTCAACATGAATTTTGTAAGCACCACTATTCAATGCACAATATTTTTTATAAGTGATTTTTATAATTTTTATAATTAGTTGCAGTTTGATGTTTTATGATGAATTTTAAATGTTTGTGTTTTCATTTTATGTAATGAATGTGTTTGTTTGTTTATGCTCTTGTTTTTGTATAATTTTAGGACACAAGAAATACTTTCATTAGAATATCCTATATGGAAGGTCATTGCCCAAATTGTCTATTGACTTGATACAAATCACCTTCATGATGATTTTACATACACAAAATATAATATGGAAGAATTGTAGTTCCAATTAATTGAATGTGTATTGAACTATATATGTTCAAATTAGTATTTAGTTTAACAAAATTCCATTTATTTTGAGTATATGGATACGTTTTTTTCCAGGTTGATAGAAGTTCATGCAAAGGCAACATTTGTTGAGATCTAACCTCAAGGGGTCTTACTAGAAATTGGCAACAATCTCTTGCGAAATCACACTCCACAAAGAGGTGATGGATTCTTTCTTCACTTTTCTGGCACATGGCATAGTGAGAAGGACCTTCATAACCTTTCTTTTTGAGATTTTCAGTTTTTACAATCTATCCTTTGAGGAGAGTCCACATTAACACTTTGACTTTTGGAAGGCTTTCAATTTTCCATGCATCCCTCCAATGTTCCCAATCTTGATTTTCTTGTTGTTGTATATTGGCATATCTGAATTTGACTGACTAATCCGCTCCATCAGGATCCCATCTAAGAAATTCTTTTGTGTCCTAACTCAAAGGTGTTGCACCCTTAAGATGAGAAATTAAGTTTGTCCATTGAGGAACCATACATTGAGGAATGTTGTGAATCCTCCAATCATCCCAATCTCCATCACTGCAATGAGAGATGTCTTCCATATTACTGATTACTTTTATTTTCATCCACCTTCTCAAATCATGGAGATTTTCTTGATAGGCTATAGGTGGATTTCCCATTATTCTTTCCTACAAAATTTTGGTAATTTTTCCATTCCCAGGTATCTTGGAGGGATTTTTTTAATGAGGGAAAGATTTTTTCTAATCAAACTCTAGACCTGGGAGCAAAGCCTTATTGGGAAACCCTTTTCAAGTAGTAGTATTCTATTATGTTTAATGTATTTTGCTTTTAGGATTTTCTTCCAACAACTACTCTCTCGAGTAATAAATATCCATGTCATTTTTAGTCTTAGTCCTCAATTCATTATCCCGGGAAGTCTTATGGTGAGACCTTGTTTCTCATATGGTTGTGTTACTTGGCCCCATTTCACTAGGCTATGTTTCTTTGTTTCTACTTTACTCCTTGCCATAGGAAACCCATGATTATTAGCTCTATTTGTTTATAAAAGCTTCACGGAGCTAGTATTGTTGTGAACTAGTATATTGGAAGAGATGATAGTAATGCCTTGATTAAGACCACCCTTCCTACCACGCTGAGTGAGTTCATTCCCCAATTCTGCACCTTTTCTTATTTTCTCTATGTACTTGTTCCATATCTCTATCTTCATATTTTCTTTGGAGATTGGAAGACCAAGATAATGGAGGTGGCTCCATTTTTTTAGAAAAGGAATTTCTAGAATTTGTGATATTTGTTGGAGAGAGCAGAGAGGAGTGTTCCAATTGGAAATTCTGCATTTCTGATTATTTAGAAGTCCTCCAGAGGGTTGTATAAATCTATTGAGAACCTTGTTGATTCTTTTTGCTATAATACATGAGGCCCATCCCATAACCAAAGTATCATCTGCCAATATAGAGTGGTTAATGCTTTTTACTTCCAGAGAGATTGAAATTCATGTGATAGCCCGATCTTATCTATATTTCTCTAGATTTCAATTCAGTGAGTCTACCATGATTATATATATAAAAGGGGCAAGAGGGCAGCCTTGTCAAAGCCCCCTTGAGCTTTCGAAAAATTCACTTGGTCTTCCACTGACCAAAGGAACTATCCAAGGTCCAACAATGCAAGCTTTAATTATATCTATTTGCTTTTTAGAGAAACCAATTTTTTATAGGACATCTCAAAGGAAAGGCTAGAACACAATGCTTCCTGTACTATTATAATATTATGAAGAATTTGTCTCCTTGGGACAAATTCCCTTGCTTTCCTAATATTATTTATGGAAGCATTACTTTTATTCCATTTGCCAGAATATTTATAATGATTTCGTAGGAGTTACACAAAGAAATAGGCCTGAACTTTCTGAATGTTTTTTTACTTGACTCTTTTAGATCTAGGGCAAGAAAGGAGGAGTTTGCAAATCCTTCTACCTTGTATTTTTCAAAAACGTTTCTGATCATTCTTATCAATTTTTTTTAATGATGTTCCAGTTATTTTTATAGAAATAGTTTGGAAACCCATAAGAACCCATGGCCTTATTTAGATGTAAACCCCAAAAAACAATGAGAATTTCCCTTTCTTCTACTTATTTGTTGAATTCATTGTTTTCTCCATTGTAGATTGTTTTTGGAATGTGTTGTAGAAATTCTTCGTACACATTATTCTCTGCTAAGGATGTCAATAGATTTTTGTAATATCTAAAATCATCCTTATTTATTTCCTCTTGCCCTCTTACTTTTTTACCTTCATTATCCTTAATGATGTTTATTTTATTTTGAATTCTCCTTATGCTTGTAGTATTTTGGAACAAAGTTGTATTCCTCTCTCCTGCTTTAAGCCATAGACTTCAAGATTTCAATCTCCACTCCTCTTATTCCATTCTATTTTGCCTGTACAATTCCCAATATGCTTTCTTTTCCTGCCATAAGCTCTCTTGTGATTCCTCTTGTTCTTTTTCCACTTGAAATCTCTCAATTTTTTTATATTTGTATCTTCCTTTTTTCTATTTCTAATTGTTTTTGCTTTGCCTAATATTTCAGATCTTTCCTCAGGGATTTATGTTTTGATTCCCAGAGATAGCTTGGGGAGCCAATAATTTGATTTTCCAACACATCTACAATAATATTTTTGACCACTTCCCTATCATTCCAGGTGGAGCTGAATCTGAAAGGGAGTGGGCCAAGGTTCCCCAACATCCCTAGAGAAAGAACCACCGGTTTGTGATCTGGTGTTATGGTGTGAACGATCTTTGATTATATATCACTGAAGGAGGTGGTAATTTTGTCTTTGATTAGCATTATTTCCGGCATTTGCTTTATATTATTTTTACGAATTCTTTTTTTGCTCCATGTATACTTCCCATTGCTTGGGGGCATGTCCATTAAATTACATGTTTCCATAATTGTCTATCATTTCCCTTGATGGATCAACACGATATTTCTCCCAAAACTTCTCCTCTGCACTGAGTACCAAGTTGAAATATCCTCCTAAAATTATATCATTGTTTTTAGCATGAAAAAGATAACTTTTTTAATTGATCCAGGAGGCTCCTTACCTCTATAATGGTTATGGGAACAAATGTTAATCATGCAGTATATCTCTTTTGTTTTTTTGTTTTTCATGTTTTCTTTTATCTAGTGCAACCCTTTTTTTCACTGAGCCAACTCCCAATTCTTTGTTTTCCATAATATACATATTCCTCCTAAAGCTTCAATCGCTGGAACTGATGTCCCTTCATATATTTTTATTTTTTGGGTCATTATTTCCATTTCCTTTTCACTTATCTTTGTCTCCTGGATCACAAAAATATCAGGTTTCTCTGATGCTATTCAGGCTTTCTTTGCATTAAATTTCAGCAAACTTCCCATTCCTCTGCAATTCCAAGAGACTATATTCATTGTCACTTTAGGCTGTAGGTAGAGGGGTAATTTTTCTCCCTTCTATTTTTTAATAAAGTATTGAGTGGTTTTTGGGTGCCTAATTCCATTTCCTTTGTTGTAACTTCATCTTTGATTTCTTTATTGGATTTCCTTCTAGCCCTTTTTAGGTGGTTGGGGGAGGAGAGAATATATTTCGATAGGGTTATTCGGTCGAAAGAAGGAGGAGGAGGGCTATGAGAGAGGATGCGAGATGAAGAGGAGGGAATAGAAGTGCAGGGAATGAAAGGGGGGATGAAGGAGGGGAGGAGGGAAGATCAAGTTTCACAAGAGAGCCAAAGGGGTTAGATGCCAATACAACTGATGAAGGGGGGTAGAAGCAGGTAATAAAGATGAGGAGGGAGACAGAATATATTTAGATGGAGTTGGAGTAAAAGGAGAGGAGGAGGGGGAGAGAAGAGGAAGGGTCGAAGAAGGGAGAAGAGAAGCAGAAGAAGGTTGGGAGGAGGATTTATTAGTTGTCTTTTTCTTCTTGAATTACTCCCATTTTGGGTCCTGGTTTTCTATTTCTTCCATTACCTATATTCCAGAACATCTATTAGAAAAATGACCATATTCGTGACATACCTTGCATTTGAAAGGAATTTGTTCATAATCGAGTTGTTGAATGTGTACCCAACTATCAACTTTGAACTTGACAACTTCTGGTAGTCCTCTCCCGAGGGCAACTTCCACACATATTCTTGCACATGTGTGCATGTTTTCCTTTGGCTCACTTTTGTCGACGTATTTCTAAACTACATTTCCTATTTCTTTTACACAGTCATCTCCCCACGAGTGCAAAGAATTATTTATTGTTTATTTTACTAGTGCTATAAGCCCTAAACCCTACACCATAAACATTTTATGACATTTTAAAAAGCATTTTGGAAATTTTATTTAAGTGTTTACTAAAAGCATTTACTAAAATGTTATAAACCCTAAACCACTAAAGCTAAAACTCTAAGCACTAAATATTCTATAACATCTTAACAAGAATTTTGTAAATTTTTTGTAAGTGTTTATTAAAATAATCTACTAAAGTGTTATAAACCCTAAACACTAAAAGCTAAAGCCTAAACCCTAAGCATTTTATAACATTTTAATAAGCATTTCGTAACTTCTTTTTTAAATGTTTATTAAAAACCGCAAACACTAAACCCTAAAAGCATTGTATAATATCTTAAAAAGTGTTTTCTAACTTTTACTTAAGTGCTTATTAAAAGAATTTTCTAAAGTGTTATTAAACGTAAACCCTAAACCCTAAACCCCAAACCCTAAATCCTAAACCCTAAAATGTAAGAACTTTATAACATTTTAAAAAGTGGTTTGTAACTTTTACTTAAGTTTTTATTAAAAAGATTTAATAAATTGTTATAAACCCTAAACACTAAACCCTAAACCCTAAACTCTAAACCCTAAGCCCTAAATTAAAAATCCTAAACCCTAAGAATTTTATAAAAGCTTAAAAACCCTTTGTAACTTTAATTTAAGTGTTTATTAAAATAATTTACTAAAGTGTTATAATCCATAAACCCTAAACCCTCTACCAAAAACCCTAAATGCTAAGCCCTAAACCTTAAATATTTTATAACATTTTAAAAAGAGTTTTGTAACTTTGATTTAAGTGTTTATTAAAAGAATTTACTAATGTTCTATAAACCCTAAACTTTAAACCCAAAACCCTAAACCCTAAACCCAAAACCCTAAAGCCTAAACCCAAGAGGCTAATCATTTTACAACATTTTAAAAATTGCTTTTTAACTTTTATTTTAGTGTTTACTAAAATAATTTACTAAAGTGTTATAAACCCTAGTACCTAAACCCTAAACCATAAACCCTAAACCCCAAACCCTAAACCCTAAACTGTATACCCTAAAACCTAAGCATTTTATAACATTTTCAAAAGTGTTTTGTAAATTTTATTTAAATCTTTATTAAAAGCCTTTACTAAAGGGTTATAAACCTTAAGGCCTAAATTGCAAATCCTAAAAATATTTGTTGCAAACCTTTCCTCAAGTTTTGCACTGACAAAAAAGGATTGGGCCTCGAAATATTTGATTCCTCTCATGGCTTCATAGATATGGAATTAAGATAGATATAGGTTGGTTCAAAATCACAATAAATTACCTTGTATGATCTCTAATTTTTTAGTAGAAACATTTATTTAAATTAAATGTAAACAATGAACTTGTTAAAAAATAATCAATACCATTAAAAAATATTTGTATTATATTCACTTTAAAATATTTCACTAAATATAATTAAAATGGGCCTAAATATGTTTCCCAAATATCTCTGAGGGTGAAATAAATAACAAGAAAAATAATCCTTGCAATATTCCTCAATAGACTGACAAGTGCTCAATGAGATAAATTTAAAGAAAGCAAACGAAATGAAACCCTAATTTAAAATAAACAAATTTCTAAGAAAAGCCACACACCGTAGGAATTTCATTGTGTATAGGTATATCAATGACCTAGAGAGTCATTAACTAAGTCACGTCATTCCTCTACCAAATACTTAGACTTATTCAACTACATAAATTTACATTAAGTAGACCAAATTACATTGAATAAAAGTATAAAATTAAATTATA
>APFE030304177.1:0-34964 GCA_000404065.3 Pinus taeda
TTGTATTTCTCCACCTTCCCTTCTGCATTTGTCTTCTTCTTGAACCCCAATTTGCTACCAATGGGTTTCCTTCCAGCCGGCAACTCCACCAGATCCCAAGCCTCATTTTTGCGCAAAGATGCCATTTCATCAACCATGGCCTCTCTCTAGAGTTTTCCATCCTCTGAATCCACTGCTTCTGTCACAGTTCTGGGATCATCATCAGCAACAGACAAAGCAAAATTTGAACAGAAAGCAGATAGACTATACCTTTCTGGATGCCTTCTTTCTCGAACTGATCTTCTCACAACCAGAGTTTGTGGCTCTTCATCTTCTAATTCCTCCTCTACTACAGAGTCTGATTCTTCCTCCTTTAGTTCAAACTCTATCTTCACAGGTTCCTTTGGTTGGAATTCATGTTTAATAACATCTTTCAACTCTCTGAACACCACATCTCTACTGTACACAACCTTCCTTGTTACTGGGTTCCAAAGCTTATAACCCTTTAAACCATCCTTATACCCAATAAACATGCACTTTTAAGATTTACTATCCAAATTGGTTCATTTTTCCTTTGGAACATCTACATATGCATCACATCCAAATACCTCACATGTGAAAGAGAGGGTTTCTTACCAGTCCATACTTCTTGTGGAGTCTTATCCTCCAATGCTGATGAAAGTGACCTGTTGACCAAGTAACATGCAGTATCCACCGCCTCTGTCCAAAATTCCTGTCCTAACCTGGCACCACTGAGCATGCTTCTTGCCCTTTCCATCAACGTCTTGTTCATTCTTTTGGTGACTCCATTTTGCTGAGGTGTATATGGAGTAGTCTTCTGCTGTGCTATACCACACTTCTTATAGAATTCTTCAAATTCCTTGCTACAAAATTCTCCACCATTATCGGTGCTCAGCAAGTTTATCTTCTTCTCTTTCTGATTTTCCACCAGAGCCTTAAATTCTTTAAACCTGTCAAAGACTTCAGATTTCTTCTTAAGTAAATATATCCATGTATTCCTTGAGAAGTCATCGATAAATGATACATAGTACACAGAATTACCCAGTGATGGAACTTTCAAAGGTCCAAACACATCACTATGCACAAGCTCTAATATTTGTTTCGTCCTCTTACCACCAGAGGGGAAACTCACCCGATTTTGCTTCCCATATACACAATTTTCAGAGAAATCAAAATCCAGAGAGCTATTACTCATACCTTTTACCATACCTTTACCATAAAGTATTTGAAGGCCCTTCTCTCCAATATGTCCAAGCCTTTGATGCCACAACATGGTCTTCTCTCCAGAGACCACTAGATTCTCTGCTCCATTTTTAGGAACCATAGAACTATTGCACTCGTCAACAATAGTGCTACCTTGCAGCTTGTACAGAGTTCCAATCTGAACTCCCCGCATCAATACCAGTGCTCCTTGAACCACGTTGCAGGTATCATTCTCGAACATTGTCTTTAGACCTGCATCATCCAACTTTCTTACAGAAATCAGATTTCTGGCCAATGCAGGAATATGTAGAACACCTGAAAGAGTTCTAACCCTTCCACCTTGCAACTTCAACTTCACTTTTCTGCGACCAATGATTCTAGCCTTCCTATCATCTCCTAAGAAGACATCACCACCATCGTATTTCTCATACTCGCAGAACCACTCTCTATGGGGAGTGAAGTGAAAGGACGCACCTGAGTCAATCAACCATGCCTCATGATCTACATGTGTACTTGAAGAAGCCAAGTACACATCCCCACCTTCATCTGAGGTGGTTTTCGCCTCTGCAAAAGGAGCATCATCAGATCCCTTTCCTTTATCAGGAGCTTTAGTTTTACAGTCCCTTTTGTAGTGCCCTTCCTTTCTGCATTTCCACCACACCACCTTTACATTTTTTCCTGGAGATTTAGATCTCCCTCTATATTTAGATCTCCCACTCGATGACTTTTTTTTGTTTCTATTCTGGGACCATCCTTGTACAGACAAGGCATCACCATTTTGGCTCTCCATATTCTTTCGTCTCATCTCCTCTGTCAGCAAGGATGAGACTATTTCATCAAACCGCAAGGCAGTTGCATTGCTACCAATTGCAATAACCAGACTATCCCACAAATCTGGCAGAGAACACAACAAACTAATGCATTTATCTTCATCTAAAATTTTAATATCAATAGATGATAACTAACTTACCACTGTATTAAATGCATTCAGATGCTTTTTCACTGAGTCTCCATCTTTCATCCTCAGGTTATACAGCATTTTCCGTAGGAACAGTTTATTCACTAGAGACTTAGATTGGTATAAACTCCCTAACTTGTCCCACAAATCCTTCGTCGTAGCTTCCCCTGATACATTCAGCAATATTGAATCTGAGACACACAATTGTATTGTGCTCTTTGCCTTCTAATCCAACTTCTTCCATTCTTCATCGGACACTCTCGTTGGTTTAGTACCTGGATCTACCACGATCCATTGATCTTCATCCACTAATAGATCCTCCATCTTGAGTTTCCATAACTCAAAACTCTGACCATTAAATTTTTCGATCTTTATATTTCCACTGCTCGCCATCTTCTTTCACCACTAGAATCGATCCCGCAAACCTCCCACTGAATAGGGTCTACCACAGGCCCGAGTGAAACCCCTCAGCAACAAAGGCATCCCCTTGAAGCCAAAACAACTCTGATACCAAATGCAGGTTTTAACCCCGTACAAAAATTACCTGCATACGAATTCTAGAACACAGAAAATAAACAATGTGAGAGCATAACATATAAAACACATATACACAGAGATTTTACCCTAGATCTCAAAACTGGGACTACCAGCTTGATTTTTCATTATGTTCCTTTCATTGTTACAATACATATTTATACATATTGAAGCATTCAATACCATGGACTGAAAACCATCGTGTCCAAAACCATGGACCAAAAACCATCGCGTCCAAAACCATGTGTGAAAAACATGCACAAAACCATAGTTAGGTCTGTCCAACCTAATATAGGGTCCAAAACCAAAAATTTTTGGGGTGCTGCCCCGGACCCCATAAAGTGGGGTTACCTGCACCCCTCAAACCCCCTGTGACTCCCCCCGCTACGCAATAGGTGCAATGAAGGGGGGGCTCCGCCCCCCTTCTAACCCCCGGGTTAACTACGTGGGCTAGTCGTGGAAAGAATATAACACAACCCAACACATACGAATCTTACAAGGGCTACAAATGAAGAAGGTGCTTCTTAAAAATACTTAAATGAAAATAATCCTCACAATCTGCTAACTAAAATAATTCAATGCAAATAGTTTATTGTCTCAAGGAATGTGGCGCTAATAGTTACTTCAGTTGCTCCTCTTTGCTACATATTTGGGAATCTTTAACAATTGGGACTCCCTTGATGACCAATCATGAGATCCTTAATTACGTTGATGAAATTAGTGATTGAGCATCACATGAATTAACTAAGGATGGAATTTTTCATCTCTGGAATCCCTCATGCGCTGAGGGGAGGAGGAGGAATTACCTTGGAATCCTTGTACTAACCTATAACTAAGCATATCCATGCAAGGTGGAGGTAGGTTGGACTTCCGGAATCCCTCGTCTAGACATTGGGATAGGTTTCATTAGTTAGGGGGCGGCAACTGCATTGTTGGCAACTTGCCAATGGTTGGGAGAAAAATTATGAGCCTCACCCAAATGCCCACTCTGAGGTATCTGATTGACTATAACTATTTACTGGAGTTACAAGATTGTAGGACTTCTTATGGATTTTGTAGCCATGGGGGATACTGAAGCTTAGGGAATTGTTATTAGCCCATAAGCTAAAGTTACCTCCACATGTGTGATACTTTACAAACAATTTACAAGACCCCTGGGAAAATAAGGTATCTCCATGTCTACTACTTCTATACCTCTTTAAGGACTAAGAATTTATTATTACCAGTCCTTATTTCTTTGAATACCCTCACTGCAGTTGTCACTAAATATTGTGTAACTACAATTGAATAGAGAAGAAGATACCAAGCTAAAGAGAGGGTTATAATTATACATAACCTTATGACATGAAGAGAAAAAAAAAAGAGACAACTACCCCATTATTGTAACCATGCTTAAGAGTCAGGTTACCTAGTAACCTTTTCTAGACAGACAAGGGGTTGTTACAAGTGGTATCATATATTTCAGGTTCAACACTCAAACCTAATGGGCTCTATTTAAAAACTGAGTATAGATGCATGTCATTAGTGTTATGCTATCATAGCCACTATAGGGTTTTATATGCTAACATCATAAGGCACGAGAAGGTGAATAAATTTTTGGTTCTACATATATTTAGAGCAATAGATTGAGAGTATGGATTTTTCCAAAGGTTTTTGGGATTTGGGAAACTCCATTGTTCTTTGAAACTTTGTTGCAAAGTAGGTTTCTCAATTGTTCTACGTACTATGTCCCTCTTTAGAAGATATGGAAGTTAATGCCAGGGTATATCTCCTCTTGTCTTGTAAAGGTACACTCATAATCTTCAAGGATAGATCTGAATTTCAAGGATTAGTCTGGTTGGTCGACAAACTTACATATACAACCTTCTTAATAAGCTTAATATGTCTTCTTAGCTTGTCAACTTATGGACATTTATAGTCTACCTAATTCTAGCTACAACGAAAAGCATATGAATGACCCATAGTTACTATCCAACAATTCATCACTCTACTGGTTTATGAAAACCCTAGAAATGACAAAGTTGAAGGAGTGTAGATCCTACAGTGCCTTTTTTAATCTAACATATGGTCTCTTGGACATTTTTTTCATATTCATTATTCACCGTTCCCAACTCAAGATTATATATGACAAAAATAAATCGTTTCTAGCATGATGTTTTGCCTCATGCGTTTGTTGTTCCACACAGTTCTAAGGTTAGGTTTTTGTCTTATTGAAATGTTACTTGTGCCAAGGAAGATGGGAGAGTTTCCCACATAGGGCTATTCAAACCAGCAACATATGCAAATGTTTTCCATGCTAAATCTGAGTCACAAACTACAGTGTTAGAGATTAGAGATTTGTCTGAAAATGCAATTTTCCATGACTACAGTAGAACACATTTGAACGATATGAAAGGTTGTTTTTTTATGTGGTGAGGTTTCGCTTTAGAGTAGATGGGATATGTCCTTATATACTACATATTTTGACAATATCTGTTGAAGGGTTGACTTTTCTTAGACCTATAAGACATGAATATCATACACCTAAATATACATGTGTTATGCAATCATACTCCAACAGTAAGGGAAATAATTTCCATCATATGTTGGAATGCCACAACACATCCCCATGATAGTCTAAGTATTTAATCCATGGGTATATGTTGCATGCTCTATCACTCCCATATTCCCATGGTGACTTGTACTCCCGCAATCATTTTTCAAGTTAATGGAGTAAAGACAACTTGATATTTAGGGTTGCCACGTACAACTACTAGTGTAGTTTGGTTATTAATCCATTTACACAAGTGTGGGCTATTTTATGTTTGTAAGAGAGTATGTGAGGCATGCAACCATCTTTTTAATCTACGATGTAATATGATGTCATTATGAGGATTTTTTTGGCAAATTATTTTTGTTGAAGGTTGTCTAATTGTTCTCTTTTAGTGATGATTGGATAATACACTTGTTGATTGACTATTAAAGTGTTGGGTTATTGAGAATGAAACTTACTTTACCAGGTGATAGAACACCATTTATTTCCTATGACTCCTCAAATATCGTTAACAACAAAGCACTACACTTATGTTAGAAGCCTTTGCAATAATGGAAGTCACCTTGAAAGCATGGTAAATTACATGAAAATTAATGTCAAGGAGGCAAATAAAAGGGAATTTTCCATGGGTGGTGTCCTACAAAAGAATCAACACAGGTGATAAGATTCAAGAATAATGTGATAGATGGACCCATTAAGGGGGTTTGTCTAGGTTTAAGCCGTTGGTGTAACTTTGGAATTTCTTCCTTGGCTAACGATGTGTCTATGGAAAGGAAAAATAAGTAGGCACTCTCAAGATGATGTGGATAATCAACGTGAACAACTCCCCAATAGTTATTTTTTTCCATAAATATGACCAAGAGTCTGCAATTCCTAAAAATGATCATGTTACTAAGAATCCATCATCAGATAGTGGAAGTTTTTATGGTCAAGATCTTACTGAGAACGAAAATTTAGGAAATAGGATATATAATGTCATGGTTGCTAATCATTTACATCACAACACTATAGATGATAAAACTTGACTTATTCTTTTTTAGGAAAGTTGGGTTACACTATCAAATTAGAAAAATGAATAATCCACAAGGGTAGAAATGATGTCGTTAAACCTCGAATGTGTTTTCTAATATCAGGTTTCATTGTTGGAATTTCCTATCAAATTTCATGAGTTTTATACACTCACTATGGTATCATTCATATTCCATGGTTACACAATCATGCAGTTTTGTGAACGAAGAAATTATATTGTCAAAATATACAATTCCCGAATATACTAATAGGGCTTCTTGATTTAATCATTAACTAGCTTTGATAAGCCAATGATCACATAATCACACCCTCAATGGTTGTCCCTGCTAGGTTCGCAACCAACTTTTTCCTAGACAATGCGACTACAAATGGTCCTTCTCTGTATCCAATTGCTACTCTGTATGAACTTACTATTTCATTGCCATCACCAAGTCTAAAGAATAGCAGATTAGATACGGCTCACAGACCTGTAAGATGCTCGACTGACTGGTGTGTTGGGCCATCTTCCACTAGACCAATTGAATCATGAGTTAGTATGTACACCACTCCAAAATAGTTGAGAGCAGAGAGCCTCATTGAATTCTTCATGTAGTCCGAACACACAAGGAAAATTGGCATTCTTCAAAACCATGCATTTAGTTATTTATCACAATACCTACATATAACAAAATCCAACCATTTCACCCTTATTGAAGGTGGCTTATGCTGATGGAAACACAAGAAAGACCAAAGAATCATATTGTGCACCTTTCTATTCAAATGTCATTATTTTATTCTTCTAAGTACAACAATTTGCACAAGTTATGGTGTGTGTGACATAGGAATTAAAACATCTCTACTCACTTCCTAATGCACTGGTATTCATGTTCCTTAATGTTGCTTCTACGCGCTGAAATCATTTCCTAGAACCGATTTCTTAACAAAATAAACAATTTATCTTATTTTCTGAACTTTAATAATCTAGCTTAAGTGACTTCAATTTGTTCCCAATCCAAGATTATTTAGCCCAAAAGTTAAACATTTTAGAGTTTAATATTAGAAATTTTAAAATCCTTCTCTTGAATCACTCTCATAACAAAATTAACGACTTAGTACTTTGTTTTGGAGAACCAAGCTTTATGTTATACCCACCCCACTTAAGTTTTAATTTATAACATTCTTGATTTTCCACCATGAGGGAAAGTATATGTGGGATGGATTGACCCTGAAACAATATGTATTGCCTTTTTATGACAATGACAAACCATTGATGAAGGATGAAACATTGGTATAAACCTTGAGCCATGAGTGGGAGTTGGCAAAGGGAGAATGGAAGGAATTATACCTACAAAAATAGTCCTTGCCATAATTCTTTTTTCAACCTAAAAATGTAAAACTTGAGTTACAGGAAATAAGATGGTGGAGAAATCGGTAGTTGAACTAACCACTCCCACAATTATGAGTGGTTGGAAAGCGTACAAACTTGACCCAAAGGTATGGGCAAAATAACCATCCAAAAGTTTATGAGTTGACCCAAAAGTTTTGGATATCACCCATGAAATTTCATGGTGGAAGGCAGAGAAGGCTATGAAACATGTCCTGGTTTTGGGATTGTTGTGTAGCATAGCCCAAGATCTATTGGGGAAAGTATAAATGTCCCATGAGCTATCATAAACTTGGAAAATTTATGACTTTCTATTTTAGTTGGTAGGAAATATGTGAGTGTTTTGTCTTCAAGAAGTAGGCCTAAAGAACTAGCCTCTCCAGCTCTTTTGTAATGGGCTTTGCAACCTTAAATTTACCTACATTAATCCAAGTGATAGGCCTCATGTAACTCTTGTTGGCCATGAAGTAATTGGCCTTGATGATCTCAAATTGCCTTCCCTAATAAAATTTGGTTACTAGCCATACGAAAGCAGCATGCCCTTTACTGTTCCATAAGATAGACACACACTCTTATAGGAATATCATGACAACTAATCAAATTTAGTTATTGCTAAGAGAATTGTTCATATTCATGACCAATTTGGTAACTTTAGATAATCCTAAGCTCCCAAAGTTTAAAATAAAATTTTTTTATTATGTTACTTTGTCCGTGCGAGTCCCATAAATCCATGATAAATTAGTCATTATGATTAGTCCTCGTGAAATTAGTTATTATGATTAGTCCTGAAAGGAGACTCATGAGAAATTGAGTTAGATGACAATGTTGATGCAAGTATGAACAATATAGATCAGAGAATGTGTTCAGGAAGATATCACTTAGAGCCTAGTGCACAAAATAATGTTTCAACCAACAACGAACTCAAAGAAAGAAATAATAATGGTGTATCATTCACAGGCCATAAATTTGAGTGATGAACCTTTCATATGAACCTTAGATCAAGATCCCTAAACTATCAACCAACTCCATGAACAATATGCCTAATACACTACATGTTTTTTTTCATTGTATATAGCCATAGGACATCGAGGACAAAGTTCCCCTCAAGGGGGAGGGGTTATAATGACCCTGATCATGTGGTAAATATGTAGATGTGATGCTAATGGTCCTAATCTTAGTACATTCATGTGTATAGTGTAAATGTTTTCACGTCACCTTGCATTGTATAAAAATGATAAATATTTTGTGGTTGTCTTGATGTACATGTTGAAGTTTCACTTGCATGGTTATGGAAAAAACTTCTCAATTATCCTTGTGTATAGGGGGGAAGATCATAAATACACTATGCCCACAAATAATAATAATGAACAATGTCTAATTGAATCAAAACCCTAACCATTGATCGAGCCTCCATTAATGAGGCTTCAACAATGGTCCTTCTTTAAGGTAGCCACTTATAATTATTGATTGCACATTTTTCTAACCCACGAAACGTTAATTTTGGGAGAAAACTTTAGATACATAAAATTGCTAACGTATTCCATTAAGTAGGGGGAGTTAGGTGGAAACTCAACAACATCTAGGTGAAGATAGTAACCAAAGTTCAACTTAGACCAAAAATATCTAAAGACATATGACTTTACAGAAGGGGCACGATATAAGGTTATAAAGGAATTTTATCAATCAGAGGGACAAAGGTGCATATAGTTCAACTTGTATGGTTCAAGGCGAAAATAATTCAACCCAAGACTTTAGAAGAGACTCACAAGCATAGGGTTTATTAGCCCGGATGCAACTAACAAGGGCGAAAAAACATTTTACAACCTATTAGCACACATGAAAAAATTATTTTTTTTCCCTCACACCTTGTCGATTCTAGAACAGACCTAGGAAAAGGGAAAATGAAAGATGGGGAGAAAAAGGGAGGCAAAATGGAAGGAAATGGAAAATCCAATTACCCAGGCCCTAGCTAACCAAAAGCATGGAGCGAACAATAGAAAAAGGGGAGAAATCGGGACAAGGGGAAAAGGGAGGGACAAGAAGCAGAAGAGCATAATGAGAGGAGAGCAAGGGAGAAGGAACCGAGAGGTGAGTAAAGGGGAAGGCAAGACAAGGAGATGATGATCAAAGTCAAGAAGGTTGCTCGGTATTCAACTCGAAGGGTCTTGCTGCAAGGAGGAGTCACACTTGAATATCATGGGGTCTGCACCACGAGGACAACAAATTGAATTACGGTATCAGATGTAAGCCTCTATCATGCTACTAAATTGTACATTTTGCATTTGTTGCATTAGACTGCCATTTATCTGCATCCAATTAGCAACTGGATTCTAGGTCATAACATCGTGGTGAAATCATGACCTTGACTCTCTTCTTAGCATTGTTATTTCCCAAACATCTATAAAAAAAATACAGGTGGTAGAGTAACCATTCAATAGTGTTGTGGAAATGGCTACCCTTACCCATCAGAGGGAAAAAATATTAAAGTCGTGTCCTCTTAACCTTATAATTGTTGGGATAGTTTTACTTTCCAAGAATTAGGAACCTTGCAGTCATGTATGTGGCATAGCCACCTTCCAACAGGTGCGGTATGGACACCTAGTAAAGTTTTCTTATTAAACATTGCACAATAAACCTAACCCTAGCCCCTTAGTGAAGAACACGCAATTGTCTAGCCCTATTGGGTTTTTGGATTGACTATGGGTGGAGGAAGACCTCCTCTGGAATCCCTCATGAAAGTTGTGTGGAAGAAGGCCTCTTCTAGAATACAAATTCATTGTAGTTCAGAATTGACTAAGAATGCGATTGTAGAAACTATCATGTCATTGCACCTCGATTTACATCATTAGGGCACTAGGCACACAGGGATACATGGCTCTATAAAATCTTACTAATGGATTGATGTCCTTAAATCTTGATGTGTTTGCATTTGGAGTTGTGCTGCTTTAATTGGTTTATGACAAATAAGCCACAATCCGATAAGGGGAATTTCCATTTTTGTACATTCTTATGAATAACTCTTAAGGCAATCAAGTTATCTATTGTCTTGTGCTCTTAAATAATTTAAGCTTGACCTGAGATGAGGTTTGATGCCATTTGATTCTTAGGTTATGTCCTTATTTGCTTTTATATATATATATATAATATATATATATATATATATTATATATATATATATATTAATATAGATATATATATATATATATATATATAGATATAGATATATGCCCTCTCTAACAACATTATGTATTTAGATTGAAATGCTACAAACTATGACCAAAGTGAAAGAACATTGATAGTAACAACCATGCAAATTGTTGAGACCTACGACAGCCATTGCACCTTGTGAGTTGGGTTTTTTCTCTGCCTGTGAATTTGACAACCCATAACAGTTCCATGTCGTGGGATAAAAATCCTAACCATTGGAAACTTAAGCAAGTTTGGCACATAGATTCACGTAGATTCACTTCGTTGTTTGCTTGTTCGAAAATTGCTATGTTGGCATATTGTCAATGGTTGGGAAGAGAGTTAAGGACCTTATTCTTAAATGAACCTAGTTTACACATAATTAAACAAATGTGAACCACCTGGAATGTACACCATAAAAATATGAGAATCCCTACTTTCATAGTAGAGGGTGATCCAATGTATCTTATGGGTCATGAAAAAGTATATGTTGTAAACTCTATGCTAGAGGTAATTCTACTTTTTGGTTAGTAATATGGTTATAAGGCCTTAGGCCTCAACGAGCTTAGATCACCAGGAACTGTGAAGGCTTGGTGTTGTAAAATATTTTATGAGTCAGGTAGGTAATTTATTTATGGGTTGTGGTCCATAATGACTCTGCTGCAGACATTACTAATATGTGATACCCACAGTAGTGACTTATGTTTTTATTAATCTTCGTGCAAACTATTAACATTGATATGCCAGAAGGGTCGAGATCGGATTAGATATCTGGAGTCCATGTGAGGGTGTTGATCGGATTAGATCTCTGGAGTCCCTGCACTGTTATGCCAGAGGGGTGGAGAGAAACTTAGATCTATGGAGTCCATGTATTGTTATAATAGAAGGGTGAAGCTCATATTTATATCTTTGGAGTCCTTGCGAGGGTGGAGATCAGATTAGATCTATGGAGTCCTTGTACTTGAATGATGTTATGCTGGAAGGTTGGAGATCATATTAGATCTACGGAATCCTTGTGAGGGTGGAGATCAAATTGGATCTCTGGAGCCCCTGTACTGATATATCGGAAGGTTGGAGATCAGATCAGATCTCTGGAGTCCGTGTGAGGTTGGAGATTAGGTTAGATCTCTAAAGTCCCTGTACTTGAATGTGTTATGCCGAAAGGGTGGAGATCTGATTAGATCTCTGAAGTCCTTGTGAGGGTGGAGATCAAATTATAACTCTGGAGTCCCTGCACTTGAACATTGTCATGGAAAAAGAGCAGAGGTCGGGTTAGACCTCTAGAGTCCATGTACCTAAACATTGTTATGCTAGAAGGGTGGAGGTCGGACTAGACCTCTAGAATCCTTGAATGTTTGGTTATTGGGACAGTCTTCTTGAGATAGGGGGTGACAATTGTAGTAGGATTCTATCAAATGGTTGGGAGGAAAATCATTGACTATGTCTCAATGCCCATTTGAATCTTATAAGGGTTAAAAATGAAGAAGGTGCTTCCTGGAAGCACTTAAATGAAAATAATCCTCACAATTTGCTAACTAAAATAGTTCCATGCAAATAGATTACTGTCTCAACGAATGTGGAGTTGATAGTTGCTTTAGTTAGTCCTCTTTCCTGTATATTTTGGAGTCCTTAACAACTAGGACGCCCTTGATGACTAGACTTGAGATCCTTAATTTTGATGATGATATTAGTAATTGAGTGGCACACGAAATAACTGAGGATGGAAGTTTTCATCTTTGGAATCCCTCATGGGCTAAGGGGTGGAGGAGGAATTACCTTTGGAACCCTTGTACTAGCATATAACTGAGCATCTACATGTAGGGTGGAGGTGGGTCAAACATTTTGAATCCCTATTCTGGATATTGAGATAGTTTTCATCAGCTAGGGGGTGGAAGTTATACTGTTGGCAACTTGCCTATGGTTGGGAGGAAAATTATGAGTCTCACCCCAATGGCCACTTTGAGGTATTTGATTGACTATAATTATTTACTAGAGTTACAAGATTGCAAGACTTCTTATGGATTTTGTTTCCATGGGGGATACTGAAGCTTAGGGCACTGTTATTATCCCATAAGCTAAAGTTACCTCCATATGTGTGAAAGTTTACAAATGGCTTATAAGACCCCTAGGACAGTAAGGTATCTCCTTGTATACTACTTCTATACCTCTTTAAGGACTAAGTAGTTGTTATGACCAATCCTTATTTCTTTGAATACCCTCACTGAGATTGTCACTAAGCGCTGTGAAACTGCAATTGAATAGAGAAGTTGGTACCAAGCTAAAAATAGGATTATAACTATACATAACCTTTTGACATGGAGAACAGAACCAAAATAAAGAGTCAAGAAACCTAGTAACCTCTTCCGGATAGACAAGGGGTTGCTACATAACAGTTCAAGATAACCATCTACTTTTGGCTCTATTCCTAATGGAGATCAGTTCAGTCTCCACTATCTTGTTACCAACTAGGGAAACTACAACCCAATAACTTCCTACCAAATGCTACAATAGACGCCAAATTTGAAGTCCATTTAAGTCACATTGGAGAATATATACCGTATATGCGAGATCATGTACTCGTCTGAAAATTTGGAGGAATATAACCTTCAAAAAAATCCCACTCTCACTAGGTTCAAATCAAGTGGAAATGCAAAGGCCAAATCAAGCTTGAATTTGGTGCCAAGGTTTTCTTCATTATTGTATTTGCTAGATTAGAGGATCAAACATGGGTATTTGAGAATGGCCCATGTGAGCAATGAAAGCCTATGAGCAACTGCCTCTGAACTATAGTATTCAAGAATGTTGATGATGAATGCTTTGTTTTATGTTTTCACATTTTTTTTTGTTTTTTCCTCTCTCCTCGTTTCTTGAATGTGAAACCTCCAAAGTTTGTTTCTCATTCAGTGGTCATTTCTTGTTTCGTTTCCTATTTCTCATTTATGGTAACATAAGGGACAAAGCGATAGGCTGCACCCAAAAACACTTTGGGTGGGTTGGAGAATTAAATTGAGCAACCTCTACTGAAGAAGCAAAAAAAGTTAATGACCATAAAATGTTTACATTGTAATTTGTTTCCAATTACACTTTAAAAAGGAGCCTCTCTTTTGTTACAATTCAATTTGTCATTTAAATGCACAAAGCCACCATATTCTAGAGTTCAATAATTGATCACAATCTCTCTACATACCTACATATAATTAGAACATCAAAAATACTACAATGTAGGTAACTCTATACAACTCAGTGTGTAAACAAACCAAGAAAACTATGTGACATGAAATTCTAATATTTTATAACCAGGTAATATATTATAAAAAGACCATTGTATTTCGGGAAAACCATGTGACATGAAATATTTCATAACCAACTAATATATTATAAAGGGCAGATTTTCACTTTGTTAGCCTGTGTCCTTATTTGTGGAAAAGATAAACTCCTAAACGGAGAGAGTTACAAAGTATTGGAAGACCTCCAATGTCCCATATAGTTCATCATATACTTTAAAGAAGTAGGCTACCTTATTGAGATGGAAACTCCCTCACTCACTCACACTCCCCAGAGCAGTCTTGTAGTTGTGTTCTGTCAACCAACTAGGATATTTATCTTCATACCCTTAAAATACATATGCCAAATTATGATACAGTTTTAAAACATGTGGAATTTTAATAATTGAAAACGATGGTCATCTATATTGCGGTTGATTCAAGCCCGGGCCTCGAACCCCACAACATCAACTATATAGTTTATAATCACGCCTTACACTCTAAAATACTTTTATGTTGCGATAAACTATCACAGCCCGTCTAGCTCTATTACCTTTTTGGTCGTGGGTTCGAGCCTCACGGTGGGCGTTACCTCGGAAATTTTGCCTCTGTTTGGCAGAGGGACACTTGGTTGGCTTTTATATTTGGGCTGGAAGATGGTTTCACAGACAGGATTAATATCATGGAGACAACTGTCTGCTTCAACATGTAACCATTCATATCTTGAAGAAGATAATTAGTGTGCGTGCACCTCTTTTAGAGAACACATGTACTCTACTCCGTCTTAATATTTAGACTCACCACATTTCATCCTCATACGGAGCATACAGGAAGAGCAGTGTGGATTCAATAAATTCATTCGATTTACTGACTAATTATTTAAGGAGGTTTGATAAGCAAGTGCTACATGTGGTGATTAATTATTTAAGGAGGTTTGATAAGCAACTAGAGTTGAAGGAGGTATTTAATATTATAACAATTTTTTAGGATTTTATGAAGTTGATAGAATTCAAAAGTTGTGGGTGCAAAGCAAAAAAGTAGTGTAATAATATTTAATATTATAACAATTTTTTTTATGATTTTATGAGGTTGATAGAATTCAAAAGATGTGGGTGCAAGCCAAAAAAAGAGTAGTGTAATAATATTTAATATTATAACCATTTTTTTTTTTTTTTATGATTTTATGAAGTTAATAGAGTTCATAAGTTGTAGGTGCAAGTAAAAAATAGTATAATAATATGATTTTGAAGAGATTGTTAAGTCAATGTTAGTATATATAGTATTTAGTTATATAATTTATATGGGTAATGTTTAGAAAACATCAAAATACTTATTTCATGATATATCTCACATTGTTAAGATTATAAAAATCATAATAAATAAATAAATTATATTTTTTATTTAAGTTATTATTATTCATTCTAATAATAATTATTATATGAATTAAACATATATACATTTAAAAAAATATGTAACATTATTTTTATCTATGGAGATTCACCCCCACTTTACCATGGAGATTTTTAACTTGTAAATAAATTTTGTTACGATACCATGACTTCCTAATACCACATGGTCAAAAAGCAATAACTCATGATACTACATACTTTCTAATGTCACATTCTCAAAAAGCAATAACTCCAGGTTCATATACATTTTGTTGTAATTAATTAAGTAATTTTTTTTGTAATTAATTAAAAGTATTAAAAAAAAAAAAAAAAAAAAAAAAACATTACTACTTTTGAGATATATCTCAACATTTAGTCTCTGATTACTAACTGCTAAGAATATTTTAGAATATTCCATGGAAGTAAATCCTTACCATCTACCTAATATATATTGGTAATTTAATTTTAGAAGCCCTATTTCGATATAGACACGTCTATCTGTGTAAATAGTCCAAAACTACAATGCATGAATTGGTTCATCTCAAGCTTTTAGCCTACCCTCCAATCACAATTATGAGAGCTTTAGCTTGCCCTCCACTCACAATTATGAGAGCACACACCAAATTCATACCACTAAGCACTAAGCACTTGACATAGCTATAAAGATTGAGGATGAAATTGAGCAAAACAATTGAGATAAAGAGCATAGCAAAGAAAATTGGGCTTGCAAAAAGATCGATGATTTCAAGAAACCTTAACTAAAACAAGCCGAAGAGGAAAAGTAATCCAATGAAAATAATAGGACCCAAAGGAGTTGAACAATTTTAACTTTTTGTTGCATATGTAATATGGATGAGTGATATTGAAACCAACGTAAGTTTTAATTGTAAAACCAAGGTTGATTTTCAAATTGGAAAGGGCATTGGGGAAACTAATACTAAGATCTATAACTAGATCATAACACCTTTAGTCCAAACCTAAGGAGATAACTTGTCAAAGATAACCATGGTCAGAGGGACTAAGGCATGTGAGTTTTTTCCCCACAATGGCCAAAATTAAACTTTTAGTATCTTGGGACAAGTTGTTGTTCCTTTGTAGTCCCAACACACGTGATAGAAGAGAATCTGCTAGATTTAGGGCATTGATAAATGATTCAAGCAGTCAAAGACAAAGAACATCACAAGGAAGCTTTTATCACACCTTAATCCAAAGCCAACAAGTATGGACTACCTAAGTCTAATGAAGAACCAATATTATATGAGGAAGCATCATGTGAGTTTGATGAAGAACTATCTTAGATGAGGAAGACCAAGATTTCATGAAGCAAAGGAGAACCTTGGAGAAAACACTTTAAGACATTCAAGCACACAACCAATTTGTAATTGATAGGGCTCAAACACCACAACCTGATGGAAAAAAAGGTAAAAGCATCAGAAGCCAAGATACAAGAGTTAAGAATCAATTACAAGTGTTGATTTATGAGTTCCTTAATTGTCTAATTGTTGGGAAATTTAATTGCTTAAATTGCTTTCATTAAATTATCAACCAGGGATACTCGTAAGCTTGTGATGATGCCAGCAAAATATATGCAGGAGTAGGCAACTAACTCTATGTCTAACTAAATGATTGTTGATTCAATATAATATGCAAGGGAAGAGGCTCCTAATTGAGGAGGTCGTGGTTGTCCTTCCCTACAGTATTATAGATTGAAAAGAAATTCTTGATTACATAAAACCAGAAACTTGAAATAAAGACAAGAGAATGAATTTTAATTGTTGTTCAAATTCAAATAGAGAGAGAGACTAACTTAGTCCCTTGATTGTCCCCTCGTATACTGATCCAAACTAAACTAAGATTCATTCATAAGCATAAGAAATGAACTAACTTGAAACTTAAAAGCAAAAGAATGAATTTCAATTATCATGCAAATAAAATAGAGAGAGAGCCTAACTTAGACCTTTGGTTGTCCCCTCATATGCTGATAAGATTTTAATTTAAAACCCATTCATCAATCACAAACAAATCCTAAAACATCTAGGCAATTAAATGAAATAAGATCTATTATGAAATAAACTGTTTCTTTGATCTTTTCAGAGTGAGGTCAATTCTCTTAAGAACAAAGTGATAAGTTATTCCATAAATTCATGTACTACATTAACACAATTTATATCTAAAACTATAGAAAGAAAATTTATGTAAAATGAAGCTTTATTCTATTCCATCATAAGTTGGATACATGCTCCAAGAGTCCTCCCCTTTGGAATCGAGGAGGTACTCCTATTTATACAAAAACATAAGCAACTAACTCATTAATGGAGGTCTACTAATCCCACCTAGTTCCACAAATCATTCATATGGTTACAACCAATATGAGACACATATTCCTTTATCCACGATTTTTCTCCATGAGATATACTTGACCCCTATCCCAAATCTCATTCAAATATTCAAGAGAATTCGAATTTGAGTCTTGGAGGCCACATAAGAGTGTCTTGGAACCTTCATGTCACCAAACTCATTCCACCTTTAGGTATAAGCAAATACATGTTATTTTTCTAAAATTTTAATCATAAATTCACTTTAAATGCATAAAATAAACAACTTTGGAAAATGAAACTATGAAACCATATGGTAATGAAAATATAATGATAATGTGATGAAATGAGGTGACAAAATAAGGATAAAGGTGAAAATGGAGTGAAAATGTATGCTAATTTGGCAGCCCAACACCAATTATCACTAAGTAGGATGAGATCCAAGTTTTATTGTTGTAAAACTATGGAAGGTCAACATCTTTTTTCAAAGGAACTTTAGGTTCTAATGGTTATAATGGAGACATTAATATGTGAAGTGGTCATCAACCTCGCAGTCAAGATCAACATCATTTCATCCATCTATTGGGATGAAGTACTTGGTCAACCACCTTCTCTCATAGTATAGTGAAAATTCAACAACCAATCACACCTGTGAACCTATTGAAATCATGACTCTCATTAGGACTAAAAGTCATGGGATTAAGACACATGCCAACTTTGATGTTTGAGGTTTTGAGAATAATTTCAAGAGAAAGATGTCAGATGTTCTTCACTAAACCATGGATATAGTTAATGAGGGGCATATTTTGGTCTAGGAAGTTGGAATTAATGTTTAGAAAAGACTAAAAGAAGGTGATTGATTGAAGCAAAAAGTAATACGATTAATAGGGATAAGTTGTCAAGGCCAAAGATTGATATGGAGTATCTATATATAATTATCCATTAAGTAAGAGAGAAATGACTAAGGAATTTTGTATATGGAAGCTTCAATGGGGGAATATATTGATGAAATCCTATAAGCATGAGAACATGGAAACCATCAAATTATTCAAGGTATGCTAAAAACCTAATCCAAATAGAAGTACATAGCATAACATTGATAGCAAAAAATTGGGAAGGGAAATAACCCTTAAAACATATAAATGGGTTTAAGCAAAGAATGAATGTTTCCATCAATGAAGAGAAGGTGAAGCACTTATTTCCAAAGAGACAAAGGATGACAACTTACCAATGGTAGATGTGAACCCATTTCATTCCATAACTCAAACTTCCACGAGAGAATTTCAAGGCTCTATTCTTATGCCAATTTAGTAAAATCAAGGGTGAACAATGTTGCGTATGTCTTATATTCTTTGTTGACCTATTCATGGTTTTGCACATCGTTTTATGCATGATGGTTTTGCCCATAGTTTTGTAGATCCAATCAAAGAACTACAATTATGCTCTAATCCAAGATTAATGGATGGGAGTTTATTAATACTTTGACATGTATACAATGTATTATAATATTGAAAGGAAAATAATGAAAAATCAATCTGGTTTTCTCGATTTTTGGTTCCATGAGAAAACTCTCTATGTATATTTTATGTTCTCACTGTTGTATATTTTCTTTTTTTTTAAGAATTTGTTTGCAAATATTATTTGTACAGGGTTAAAACCTTCATTAGTATCAGAGCAACTTTGGCTTCAAGGGAACACATTTGTGGCTAAGGGGTTTTGCTTGGGCCTATGGTAGATCTTATTACAGTGGGAGATCTACGAAATCGATTCTTTTGTTGAAAGGAGATGGCGAATAGTAGAAAGATATAGATTGAGAAAATTGATGGACAAATTTTTAAGTTATGGAAGCTCAATATGGAGGATCTGTTGGTGGATAAATACCACACGACCATTGTGGAACTAGGTACTAAACCAATGACAATGTTGACAGAACCATGTTTAAGAGAACAATACAATTATGTGCCTCAGATTTGGTATCACTGATTGTTTTAGGAGAATCTGCAACCAAGTATTTGTGGGACAAGGTAGGAACTTTGTATTATTATAAGTCCTTGGTAAATAAATTGTACCTATAGAAGAAGTTGTATAACCTGAGGATGAGAGATGGAGACTCAGTTATAGAGCATCTGAACCTTTGAATATTGTGGTAAGTTAATTATTATTTATTGATATTAAGATTTCATATGCGCATACGTGCATCAGTATGTTATGTTCTCTACAAGGGATAGTTTGGTTATTGCCATAGGTAGTAATGCAACTACCTTGAAATTTGATGAAATAGTCTCATCCTTGTTGTTGGAAGAGATGAGACAAAAAAATATGGAGAGCCAGAATGGAGATTCCTTGTCTGTAAGAGGAAGTTTCCAAAAATAATAATAATAATTCCTCATGTGGGAGATCTAAATCTAGTGGGAGATTTAAATATCCACGAAAATTTGTAAAGGTATGATGGAAATGCGGAAAACAAGGGAACTACAAGAAATATTGTAGATATAAAACTCCTGAGAAATGAAAGGGATTTGATGATGCTCCTTCTAGAAAGGTGAAAACCACCTTAAATGAATTTGGGGATGTGTACGTGACTGGTTCAAGTACACATGTAGATCATGAGGCATGGTTGATTGACTTAGGTGGATCCTTCCATATGACTCCCCATAGGGAATGGTTCTATGAGTATGATAAATATTATGGTGGTGATGTCTTCCTTGGTGATGACAGGAAGACCATAATCATAAGACAAGGAAAATTCAATTTGAAGTTGATAGACGGAAGGATTAGAACACTTTCTAGTGTTTTTCACATTCCAGGATTGGACAGAAATCTAATTTATGTAAGCAAGATTGATGATGCAAGTGTAAAAACAATGTTCGAGAAAGATACTCGTAATATGGTTAGAGGAACATTGGTATCGATGAGGGGAGACCGGAACTTTGTACAAGTTGTTGGGCAGTACTATTATTGATGGGTACAACAGTTCTGTTGTTCCTGAAAGTGGAGAAGAAAATATTGTAGTCTCTAGAGAAAAGACTATGTTTTGGCATCAAATACTAGGACATATTGAAGAGAAGGGTCTTTGAATACTACATGGTAGTGGTATGATAGAAGGTATGTCTAATTTCTCTTTGGACTTTGATTTCTTTGAACATTATGTATATGGGATGTAGAGGGTGAAATTTTCAGTTGGGGGTAAGAGGGTAGAAAGAATATTAGAGGTTGTAAACAATGATGTGTTTGGACCCGTGTCAATTCCATCATTGGGTAAATTTGTATACTATGTCTTGTTTATAGATGATTTTTCGAGGAATACAGGGATATATTTCCTCGGGAAGAAATATGAAGTGTTTGACAGGTTTAAATAATTTAAGGCTCTAGCGGAAAATTAGATAGAGAAGAGATTATGGTATTGAGGACAGATAATGGTGAAGAGTTATGCAAGATGGAATTTGAAGAACTATGTTAAATGTGTGGTATAACACAACAAAATACTACTCCATACACACCTCAGCAAAATGGAGTTACCTAAAGAATGAATAGGACACTGATGGACAAGGTGAGGAGCGTGCTCAATGGTGTTAGGTTAGGACAAGAATTTTGAGCAGAGATAATAGATATTGCATGTTACTTGTTAAATAAATCACTTTCATCAGTGTTGGAGGATAAGACTCCACATGAGGTATGCACTGGTAAGAAACCTTCTCTCTCACATCTCAGCGTATCTGGCTCCGATGCATATGTATATGTTCTAGAGGAGCAAAGAACCAAGTTGGATGGTAAATCTGAAAGGTACATCTTTATTTGGTATAAATATGATTTAAAAGGTTACAAACTTTGCAACCTAGAAACAAAGAAAGATGTGTACAACAGAGATATGGTAATTAGAGAAGTGAAATATGTCATGAAACAAAAATTCCTACCAAGGGAAAAGGAAATAGAGAAGATAGAGTTTGAATTGAAGGATGGTGAATCAGACTCTACAGAAGAATAAGAATAACGAGAAGAAGAACCACAAACTCCAGTTTTGAGGAGATCAATTCAGGAAAGAAGGAAGCCAGAGAGGTATGCTCCATTAGATTTCTATTCAAATTTTGTTTTCTCTATTAATAATGATGATCTCATAACTATTAGGGAAGCAGTGGATTCAAAGGATGGAAAACCATTGAAAAAGGCCATGGTTGAAGAAATGGCAGCCTTGGAAAAGAACGAGGCTTGGGATATGGTGGAGTTACCAGATAGAAGAAAACCTATTGGAAACAAATGGTATTTGAGAAGAAGATGAATGCAGAAGGCAAAGTAGAGAAATATAAAGCTCGGTAAGTAGCGAAAGTTTATTTCTAGGTGTCAGGAATTTATTTTGGTGATATTTTTTCTCATTTTGCCAAGTTAGCTTCTATTATATTACTTTTATTTGTTGTTGTTGCTTTTGATTTTGAGGTAGAACAAATGGATGTGAAGAAAGCACTCTTATATGGGGATTTAGAAGAAGATATTTACATGAAGCACCTGGAAGGCTTAGTGGTGAAGGCTAAGAAAGAATTGGTATGCAAGTTAGAAAATTCTTTGTATGGGGTAAAGCAATCACCAAATATGTGGTGTCAAAATTTTGATACATATATATAGGTAATTGGCTTCACAAGAAGCAAAGCGGATCACTGTGTGCATTTCAAATTAGTTGGTGACCATGTTATTTACTTGGTCTTGTATATGGATGATGTAGGTTTTAACCTTGTACAAAAATTACCTACAATGAATTCTTCAAACAAAAAAATAAACAATGGTGAGAACATAAAACAAATATACATAGAGATTTTCCCTTGGATCCCAAAATCGGGACTACCATATTGATTTTTCATTATGTTCCTATCAATGTTACAATACATATATATACATGTAGAAGCATTCATAAACCCCAATCCATTAACGCTGGATTAGAACATAACCATAGTTCCCTTGACCAGGTCTACAAAATATTGTGGGCAGAAAACCATCATGCCCAAAACCATGTGCATAACCCATGCACAAAACCATGGGTAGGTGCACCCACCATCTTTGGGTCCTCCCCTCATCCTTGGGTCTGTGTGGAGCTATTCGTGGAAAGAATATAACACACACCCAATAGATGATATGTTGTTGATTGGAAATGATAGAAAAATTATCCAGGATGTGAAGAATCTTGGTGCTGCAAACTTTATTTTGGGCATGGAAATTAAAAGAGATTGAGTAAACAGGAGACTATGGTTAAATTATATGAAGTATTTCGAAACAATATTGCAAAGGTTTAATATGTAGGATACTAAGATTATGAATGTTCCAATTCTTATAGGTGCAAATTTATCGACATAATAATGTCCCAAGACATAGGAAGAGGAAGAGGACATGTCTTGTTTTCCATATGTGAGTGCAGTTGGAAGTCTAATATATTTAATGGTTTATACATGTTAGAAATTGTAACAAGAAAGGCTCGATTTGACTTTAGCCTTAGTCAACTCAAGTAAATCAAATTCCCACATCAGCAGGACAACTTGGAGGCAGTTAACTAGTGTGACGTGGCTCTTGTCACTCAGTTAGATCAGAAAATTCAAGTTAGTGGGCTTCGAGTTTAGTCATGCATGTGTTGATTGCTAAATTTTAGCAATCTAGTTCAGTTATTTTCAGTTGTACTCAATTAATTGACCTCTAACAATTAATAGTTTCAATTGAGGGTCAGTTGTGCAGTGAGACAATAGTGTAACTTAGATATCTGCTAGTTAACTAATGAATCATCCCAAACTACCCCATGCATGCATGGAATTCAAAGTTCTCAGTTGGAGTGGAGTATACAAAGGATAGTGTAACATTAATTGTATACTAGTTGAGTGTACAATTTTTGCATGCAATTAAGAGATCAATTCCTTGGGAATTACACAAGGAAATAGGGACTTCCATATTGTTTCAGAGCTTGAATTAGCTCAAAATTGTGTAAGGAAATAGGAGGTTGGAGGAGGAAGAAATTGGACAAGTGTTAGCCAAAGGATCTCATTTAGCAGAGAGAACAATTTTTCTTTTGCAAGTGGTGCTCAAAGCTGGAGCATGTAATTGTAATAGTTTCTCTATTCAACTAATTAATGAAAAGAGACTAGAGGGGTTTTTCCCAGTTGGGTTCCCCTAGAAATCACTATGTACTTATGGTTTTGCTTGTTGCATGTCTATGCTTATTGTTCTAAATTGTGATTTTCATTCCGCGGATTAGTAGAGAAGAATTTGTGTCTATTGATTTCAGTTTGATTTCTTGAGAAGTTGCAATTTCTATCAAATTTCTACATTGTATCAGAGCCCTAAAATCACATTAGAACCAGTATTTCAATTTTTTCCCTTAGGAATTTCGAATTTGCAGCTTCAGTGTAGCAGTTTTTCTTTAGATTCGGGAGAATATCTTTCAACAAACTGAGATTGGAGTATGCCCTAGACGGTAGCTTGAATTTCAAAGCCTGGAAGGACCGAATGGAAGAAATGCTTGATGATAATGGTGTGTTAAAATATGTTAAAACTGACATTATGAAACCCCAGTAGCCTGATGCAAAACAATAAGCCCAATGGAAGAAGGATGTTTTAAAGGCTAGGAGAATTCTTCTGGAAGGTGTGAGAGACCATGTGGTCTCAAATATCCATGGCAAAGAGACACCATTTGGTCGAAGACACTGATTGAGCTATTAAAAAATAAAAGTAACCATAGAAAATTAGCCCTAAAAGACAAGCTTCAAAAAATTAGGATGCAAAAAAATTATACCATTCCACAATATATCTCCAGATTCACTCAAGTTTGAGATGAGCTTGGAGGGGTTGGGAGAATGTTGTAGAAAGTGATCTGGTGAGCCTAACTCTTCTAGGCCTTCCAAAATCCTAACACAACTACCAGGTGATCCAGGTGGATATTGGTGGCCACCTGCCAAGTCCACATGGACCCCCACCATTGTCTTTCTCAGCATTTTCAGGTTTCTTAATTGGTAGCACAAAACTTACTATTTTTAGCAGTTTTTCGGGTCCTGAACTTCCGGAGCCGTTTTGAGGCCCTAAACGACGTTTTTTGGGAATCCAGGGGCAACACGAGGACCAGTGTTGCCGTTCCAACAATGATAGTGCTCGAATAGATCTTTCTAATGAGCTATTGTACGCGTCAAACGGAGATCATATGCTAAAGTTACGACCCCGGGAAGTTGATGTACCAACTTACCCCCAAACGGGGCCCACAGTTTGGCTTTTCATCTCCTAGGGTTAGGTTTTGGAATGTTAAGGGTTTTTCATTGTTTCTCAACAATAAATAGGCCTTCGAGCCTCATTGTAACACAGCTCAGAGGCATGTAGCCATCACATCTCTTATCAGAGATAAGCTACCATCGCCCTAGCTAGTTTGTTTCCATTTCTCATTGTAAGCATGTTTCAGTATTTTCCATTAATGAAATGAAGTATTATTTCCGCTGCATCTTTGTGTATATGGTTATCTCTATAATTTGTTGTGTTCCTGTTTAAATCCGGATCACAACTTGAGGAATGTAAGGCGAATTTACCATAGCTTGTGAACTATATGGGACATAAGCTGGTTGGAATGGGACCTGAGCCATATATGGCTGCTGGTATTGGACGTTACCTAACACAAATGGACCTGCAGGGTTAGGAATAGTGTCGTAAAAGGGTTGATTCACTCCAACCATGTGAGTTTGTAATCCACTCACATTGGTTTCACTAGACATAATGGGGATATTCAGGTCTTGCCCACAAGCGGTGGCACAATCTATCCACTCACTGGAGGGATAGAAAAACTTATTGAGACCTGACCCGAGACTATTGGTTGAATTGAAAGAGTCAGTCGAAACAATGAAATAGGTTGAGACGGAATGGTAGGTTGAACCAGAACTGAAGTGACTATAGTTTGCACACTCAGTTGAAAGGTCGTGTTTTGAACGAACTGACCTGATGCAAGCATAGTGTCGGAAGACCGAATGGGGTTCGGATACAATGACGAGGCACTAGGAGTGCCCGAAACTAACTGAGCTAGAGAGGTATAACCATGCAGCAATATGGGCTCATTAAACTCGTGATAAGAGAGAGACGAGACTCTTCCCGTATAAGGGAAGCCTTCTGTAGGGAACTCATATCCCTGCTCATCATCTATGTGAGGAGTGTGGGTAGTGGAAACTTTCAAACGAATCAGAGAGGAGACATGGATCTCGCCTTTTGACTCCATCGATGGAAACAACTGGCAACAAGAAACTAGAGATATACAAGGAGATAACTCCAAATGAACTCTAGGCCGATCATATGGATTGTACAGACATTGTGGAGATATCACAACAAGATCAAACAATGGGTTCGGTGGATAAACATCTAGTATTTGCAGACTTTTTGGAGTCCACAGACTCTCGAGTGTCTGAAAAGGATTATTAGAGGAATCCAGATTAGATTATTGAGGTGACCAGGAATTTGATGGAGGCAGATGAGAAGATAAAGGTTGGATACTCAGAACAATTCCAAGTTCAACACCTTGATCCTCAAGCAACTGAGGAAGTTCCGGATGAACTCCTTGGGAGGACCCTTTTGGATTAGACAATGAAGGGGAACTATGAGGTGGACTCAATGGTTCAGCCTTGATGGCTTCCCCTCAACAAAAAAAAAAGAAAGGAAATAATTTGATTAAGGCTTTAACAATCTTAAAATTAATAGAGAATTACTCAATTTGGTCTAAGAAGCAACTGCTTGGGATTGACATGTTTACCATGGGTAGTTAAATTTTTAGAAACAAAAACATTTCCTTTTCATTTTTTAAGAGTTGAGAAAAGGGCGAAAAGGTGACTCAGTCGCTTTCAATAGTTTTGGGAGCATGAAAAGGACAAGTTTCTTGATGATCTCTTCAAATTTAAAGAGTCAAAAAAGATCAAATGACTGCTTAGGTGAATCTAGGTAAAAGGAGTACCAAGTAACCATGAACTGCAATATACACCTTATCCAATAAATTGACCAAGGACTTGACATACATACAGGAAATCTTCTCGAATGTTGTGTTCGGTGCATCATGTTTACAGGGTGACAGACTCAGCTTTATGCGAATAAAGGATTGCAACCTAAATGGGTCTCCCTTTATATACGTGACGGTATGGGGATCACAAGTTCGTGTTAGCGTTGTTTAATGCCAAAGCAAACAACAGATGCTAAGTTTTAAAAACACGGAACACATCTCTAATCTATACCACCAGATACAATCATTAATGTTTCAAATGATCCTTAGGTTAATTGATAGATTTTAAAGTTGATCTTGTAATTATGTCCCAATTTCAAGGCCTTAATGATGTTTCTTCTTCCTAAAATGAAAAATAGATGATGAAATGAAATGTTTCAGTTCGATGAAGTCTAGCTATGTAGGGAAGAAAATCACTCAAATCATGCATCAAACCAAATGCAAATATGCATCTATGACCATCTTCAAATGCTAAATGCAAAATATAAAATCTAATATTTCATATGATAAGCAAATGCAATGCCAAAACAAATATTAAAGAAAAATTTTCTTGAGATGTAATGATGATTTTTCTCTTTTTCAAAATGCAACTAATGTAATCTAGTGCAAAGGGAAAGAGAATGAAAGCAAACTAAGAAGTATGAAAACCACTTTCACGTCAATGATTCAAATGCAACACAAAATGTTCTGAAAACTAGGGAAAGAATAGCATTTTCACTTTCAGTTTGAAACATAAACAACTTCAAAGCAAACATTTCCTTTTGATTCCAAAGAGAATCAATTTGTAATCTATCATTCACCAAATGAAGCTTGAGAAGCTTTCACTATATCCACTAATGAAAATAAATTAAGGCACAAGAACTAAAAATTAAAGAGAAAGCACGTTTGAACACACAAAGACTCTTTAACACAGGAAATCGATCTCTTATCTTTGATGGGAAGACCAACGAATGTATTGAGTTTGACCTAGAATACCTAGAACCCTAAAAGGCTAATCAAAATTCAAGAACACTCAAGCCAAGCTAAAAGACAATTGTAATCAAAAAATGCAAGAGTCAATGAGAAACACACTGGTAAATCTCAGGGGGAAGACAATTGAAACTAAAAATCAAAGAGAAAGCCCTAAATTTCTTACTTTTCTGGAATCAGCACACATGTCAGGAGTAAAGTAGCGATCATCTCTCTTGTAATTAAAAAACCTGCTATATTATCGTGACTGTTAGGCTAAAATCCATGATGGTCGAGGAAAAGGACAAAGAAATCCAAAATCTTCAAAACCAACTCAAGTTAACAACATTCATACATATACTAGGCAATGAAACTGACTGCAAACAAGCAATGAAGTCTAAAGTCGATGGTTGACTAAACTCGTCAAAAGACAAGGTGAAGGGAGGGAAGGAAAGGGTCATAGGTTCCCTAGTGGAGTCGCCAGTTTGTTGACAAGGCTAATCCTCTCTACAGACAAAGACAATCCCTCTAGCCCAATGAGTGGGTCTAGCAACTAAAGGGAAAATCAGCTGGACATCTTCCTAGATTATGATTGAAAAAATAGAACAAGAGAAAAGGCCTACCTTGCTCTGATGCTAATCTGATTTCCTTTGTTGAGACTCTCAAATCGCTTGTGTCACGACCTTATTCCTGCTTCTTTCAAGGCTATATACCTGCACAATTGACAAAGAGACAACAAAGCATACAAAGACTATTATCAAATCCAATAATAATCTATTTAGTTGATTAAGGAATGCCAAACAAATACATACATGAACATATATATTGGGAAGAATAACCAGCAGTTGTATTATTATTTAAAGAATAAAGGGGAAGCTTACAACCATAACCTTGATTTTTAAAGGCTCTCTTGAGTGGTAATCCAAGTCCAAGCCAAGAAACTCTCCAACGCTCCTTCTCCAAGTCTAATGAATAACCTCTAAGCACAAGCTCAGCATAGGGGTGCAAATGGACATAGATCAACCATTTGGGAATGGTAGAAGGGAAATTCATAAGCTGGGAGAGTGAGTTAGACCTCCTCCAAAGATAGGATTAGGCCCACAACTTATGGAGGTAGCTCATAGGGATGAGACCAAGAGGTCAAGTTAGAAGGATTCGACATCATCTATGTGAAGCCACCTCCAGCTCATCCCTTTGGAAGCTTCTAGATCACAAAGCTTCTCATCCTCTTTTGGAAAACTTCCTTTTTGAGACCATCCCGAGTATGAGAGAGAACAGAGTGATGCCATCACTGGCTTAACAAAGTGCACTCACGGTTTTGAGCTTCATAAGGGCAATGATCTTCATTGTAGCGTTTCATGAGCCATTTTTTCGGGGAAAGCTCCAGATATTTTCCAAGAAAAGTTAAAGGAAGAATATGAGTTGTATACATTGATGAGTATACTATATAATGATCCTGTTTTAGGCACTTGAGGGTATGTCACAGGTAAGTGCAAGAAGCGTGACAAAATACTCTGTAACAAAGCATATTTTAGTATTTTATATTAATGAAATGAAGAGTTATTTTTGTTGCATCTCTGTGTTTATGGTTATATCTGTGATTTGTCGTGTTCCTATTCAAGTTTAGATCAATGGCATCTGAGCGGGTCTGCTCTTTCTCTTTTTTTCTTTGCATGTCCCCAACAAGGTCAGGATATAAGGAGTTAGGCTTGAACTAGTCAAACCTTTGCAAGACCAAACTTGAAAATCCTGACGACCTCCCAAAGCAGACGAGAATAAAGATGAGGGGGAAGAAGATCCTTTAAAAATATTACTCGAAGAAGCCCTTGATTGACAGAGTAATGTGATGATGCACAACGTTGCCCAGATCCTTCAACGACTACCCAAAGGCAACACATCTTCTTCTAGCAACCACTCTAGAAGTGCCACACCCTTTAAGGTACAAGTTAACTTTGACATCCCCACATTTGAAGGTCAGATAGACGCAGATGCCATTGATAAATGGTTAAATCTACTACAAGGATATTTTTGTGTTCATGATTTTTCCAGCTAGGAAAATATTACTTTTGCACTTCTCAAAGACACCCCCCACGTCAAGTATTGGTGGGAAACCTACTGTGAGAAGAAGGATGAAATTACACCCTCACTATTTTCAGTCGCCTCCCATGTCAAGTACTTGTGGGAAACCTACTATGAGAAGAAGCATGAAAGTAAACCCTCACTATTTTCAACCGCACCCACTTGGAATTCATTTTGGGATGCCATTAAGGAGAAGTACTACCCTATCAGGAGATATGAGGATAAATACATAAAGTGGACCTATTGTGACAAGGAAGGGACCAAGACGTGCCAAAGTTTTCCAATGTTTTGCATACCCTTCACATGAAGTTGGGTATCAAGGATTCTGAGCAACATTTGGTACTCAAGTACCACGACTGTCAACACAGATAAATCCAAGACGAGATGGAGTTGTTGGACATCTCCTCACTCGACACGACATACAAATATGTTATCAATATTGAGACGAATTTTAAATAGAAGAAGCTAGAATTTGGATATGTGAATCCGAAGTAAGGGAAAGGCACCCCCAAACTATAGAGCAAAGGACAAAGCCAAGGCAAGGTGACCTAGGATACCCTGCCAAAGCCACAAGAAAAGAACAACACCCTGAAGACAAAGAAGGAAACGGGAAAATGGTGTGAGTTCCATAAGAGCTCCACTCACAACACAAGTGAGTGTCAGGCCAAGCAGTCATTGGTGGCCGAGTTAAAGGCTTCAGAATCATACACATGTTCTGAATCTGATTCAAAACCCGACAAGGGAAATGGAAAATGGAAGTAGTTCATTGACATGAAAACCACTGCCACCTTGGCCACAACCAAGATCCAGATGAATGATCCTGAATATCCAGAGGAGGGGGAACACCTTTTCCACTCAAAGATGTGGGTGAAGGGTTCTTCATTGAAATTCATTGTCAATAGCGGAAAGCCAAAATAACCTCATTTTAGCAAAGGTCGTGAAGAGGCTAGGTCTACTGACTACAAAATATCCGCAACCTTAAACCATCAGGTGGCTTCACTAAGGACAAGATCTCCATGTCAGCCAGTAGTGTCTCCTTCCCTACAACATCAACCCCTTCACAAATGAGGTATTGTGTGATGTTCCTCCTCTTGAAGTTTCTGATGTATTATTAGGACAACTATACTTGTGGAAGCAATATGTTGTATATGATTCTATACCTCTATTTGTGATTAGTACTTTGGGAAATAATTTGTATATGCTGGAAATAATATTGAAAGGAGGGGTGAATTAGTATTATCAAGACAAATATTCCCTCTTCAAAAACAACTGATATACGCTACTTCAGATTATCAAACCCGCGTATATACGCAATAATGCAGAAGAAAACCCATGTATACAATACAAACCTTTAATTTACTTTATCTTTCTTATGTTGATTGTTAATCTGTATTTTAGAATCAAATAACCAGTAACCATAAACAGTAAAGCAGAGCAGAAAGACAATCACACACAAGAACACAAGATATAAGGTGGAAACCCAATGTGGGTGAAAACCACCTGCTGCAATTTGTCTCTATCTTCTTCTTAAATTAGAAACTTCTTTTACAATGTACTGGTGCAGTCCTTTACCAGTACGCAGGCTGCAACCTGTAGAGAGATACAACCCTCTCTCGTTTTGCAGCTTCTCCTGGAAGGGAGCTACAACCCCCTTTAGTTCTTGCACTAGCCAAGATACTAGTACGTAGGTGCTGGCCTACAGAAGGCTACAACCTTCTCTTCCAGGGACCACGTTTCATAAATTTTCAGACTGGATCCATAAACATCAATCAATCATCAAGAATCAACCAATCTCCTTTCCACCAATTAGATCTGAATCAAGTAGATACATCTCTGACAGTTGTACCCAAAACACAGTACTAGAAACCACACACCAAACACTAAACCCAGAACACAGCAGCACTAAACAGAAGCAGCTAGATCACAACTTGAAGTACATATGCTATTTCAATAACCTGCAACATGCGTGCATACGCTTCTGTGTTTGGAACAACCTGCGTATACGTTGTTTTCATTCACTGAACCAGCGTGTATACGCGCCTTCGCTTTACTGAACCTGCGTACAGATCTATAAAGGATAATTCGCTCTTTCAGATGTTCAAAAACACTAATTGACCCAGATTATCAGTGTTATAGATCAAGCAAGCGCCACATAAAACAGACCAAAATCATATAAAGATACTATCATTCAAGCTTAAATATTATGACCCATCAATAGAACTTATCCTTCTTCTTTGCACTAAGGTTCCTCCTTTATTCAGATCCAGATTTGCAACATAACCCAATTACCAGCATTCAGATCTACCACTTTTCAGATATTCAATGATAATTCAGATAATCATTTGCCACAAGATCTCCTTCCTCTTTTATAGTCTTAGGCCTTCCACAATACCACGGTCCAAAACCATAACATTTCATTACCATGAACCCATAACTAGGGATCAACACATCTGACGAGTTGCCATGGTCCAAAACCATAGGTTCAAATCCCAAGGACTAACTACCATGGACCAAGAGTAAGTCCCCAACATATACGTGCTTTTGTAACGTATAACCCACGTATATACGCGTCTTCGACTAGATGAACCTGCGTATATGTCTTTTTCTTCTTTCTGAGTGCCTGAACTGAGATCTGTCACCAAGGTGAGTTGCCATCAAGGACAACACCAGAGCCATAGCATCAAACCTATGCCATAATGCCAACATAAAGGTGATGAGTCAGCCTACATTCACAGTTAGCAGCGAGAGATGATTGTCCTCACTATTAGTTTGAAAACTGAATTATGAAAGCTTTAATAATTAGCTATATAGATTTAGAATTAAAGTTTAATATTTAAAAATGTAATAATCGAGTTGAATTTGAAAGTACTAAAAATATAATAATTAATTTCATTTATAAAATATTAAAATTGAAAGTTTATAACTTGAAATAAAGTCAAATGATTAATGTTTTTTTTTAAGTTTTGGATTGCTGATATTTATTTAAAAGTTAAAATTAAAAATATTATGAGTTTGTGTATTATAGTTAATTATTAAAAATTAAATAAATATTATGGGTTTTGGATGGATGTGATGAGTGCATTATAGGTGCTTTTGGATGTTAAGATCATTAGTTTCAAATTCATAGTTCTCTAAAACATTATCTACCCCATAATAATATATTATATATATATATATTACAATTACAATTTTAAATTAATATTAAATTTGAGTTTAATAATATAGGATATTCCAAATATATTTTAATTGGAAAATATAAATTAATAATATCTTTGCACACAAAAGGGGAATGCTTTAGTGCGTGAAAGTTGAATATGGGCTAACGGAATGCATGATCAACTTTAGAATATTTAGGAGGTATGGGGAGTTGGTGTCTGAGGTCACAGGTGAATAGGGTTTCCTAGTCGTTGCCACTTCGTTCAAGCCAAGAGTTGTAAAGAATCGTGCCTTCATAATTCAAATGTGCAGATAGAGCGATGTTATTCTCTTCATAAGTTATATTTCGGGTTTCTTCTTCATGAGCTTTGACTCTTCATGCTTGCATGCAATTCAATGTGGTTATTGCTCGCCATATCTAAATCCATAGTTCCACCAAGTTTCTTTTGGAAGGCAATGGTCCAAGTATCTATTATTACTCTAGAATATCCTAATTTTGAAGAGCTTCTTGCATTGTTGTCTCTCAATGGGTAGACTTTCCAATATCATTATTGCAGTTCATGCCTCTCTTCCTAATGGTACTTCTTCATTGGGTCAGTCATGTCCTAAGCAAAGTAGATTTGCAAAAAGGGAAGAAGCAATCCTTTCCCTTGACTTGGGCCCTCTTCATCGAAAAAGAGCATTGATATTCTTTAGGAAAAAGGGTTAATTAATAAATTTATTGGCATCTGGCCCAATCCAACTATATTTTGTATTGGATATTTAAAAATTGGGTAAATCATGAGTCATTTGGTACTTTGTACTAAGAAAAAGAATTAATATGCTTTCATTTTTTAAAGCTAAGGACAAGGATCGGATATTCAAATCTAAATCGTACTTCAAGGGCTCTAGGGGAATGCTATTTTGCCATTGGAATCTAGACTTTAACTCCAACATAGAAATTTCTCATGCCCCTATCTCAATTAGATTATCATATATATACCTTATTGCTAGGGTGTGGTATATTTAAAGTTATTAGAGACAAGTTCGGTCGATATATTACATATTCAGAGCCTAAGGAGAATAATTTCTCATATGCCAAAATTTGTGTAAAAATGGATTTTGTAAAAGGACTACCTAAGGTGAATCAACTTGACAAGGGTTGGAGCCATCTCCAAGCCTTGGATTATGACCAAATTCCTTTTAAATGCAATTTTTTCCAGAAGTATGTGCACTTTGTGAGAAATTGTCCTAATTCTCAAGCATATAAGTCACCTTCTAATCCAACACCATCTTCTAAAAATAATTATTAACAATGATCATTCAAAAAAAATCAAGAAAACAAAAGA
Organism: Pinus taeda; assembly: GCA_000404065.3. Lineage (NCBI taxonomy): Eukaryota > Viridiplantae > Streptophyta > Pinopsida > Pinales > Pinaceae > Pinus > Pinus taeda. Next base: position 34,270 of record APFE030304177.1, read on the forward strand.
AACAACAATATTTAAGGGGGCTCAATTGACCATCAAGCCTAAGTCACACCATCCTACTCTATCTGGTGATAAATTTGGAGCATTGTAATCTTCGAGGGAAGAATATGAGGATTCAAAATCCTATACGGGACCTCATCCAACACTCAATTATGATCATCTAACTACATATCAAGTGCAATTAGAGAAAACCAATTATCACATTGAGGGAGAGATTCCATTTGGGAAAAATCTGCAATCCTTACACGATAAAAACTCATTTTTAGAAAAGAAGGAAGCAATAGTTGAAAAGGAGGGGGTCATTGTTTCCTCTTCTTCCCCTTCCTATTCAGTTGTATTAAAAAACAATCTGCATTCCTCCCCTCCTCTAACAAGTAGAAAAGATCGACAAAATAAATTCTCAAATTCTAGTACCTAACACTCTCTTGACTCTCTTAAATCTAATTGGGGGTCAATCTTGCTCTAATATTAAAAATGTTTTGTTTTTGTATCATTTTGTGAAAGCAATTTGTAATAATATACTCTTGTAGAAAAGAAATAGTACAACCAAGTTTTAGAAATTTTAGTGTTGGTTCCCCAAACCATCTTTTTACGAAGGAAGATAACGTTTTAGCGTTATCCATTTTAAAATTTCTGAAAAAAAATTCCTTGTAGCATAATGTCTAATATACTTCAACTATATGTTTTGGCCACAGTTT